>JAVXUP010001317.1:0-248722 GCA_033070095.1 Escallonia herrerae
CAAAATTTTGGCTTAATAATTAGTATAGATACATATATAAAAGCACAAATAGATTTAAATGGCTAATCTTTTTTTTTCCTAGAATGCTCTTAATAAATATAATTGAAGTTTTCATAAATGGTGATAAGAGGTTCTTTTGACTTAATTTTTTTTTCCCGTTAAACACTCTTTTTGGATAAGAGTGTTATTATTAAATGAGGACATTTTTTTACTTTTCATCTATGTTACATGGACAATATGTTCTTGTTTTTTAGTTGTTCCTTAATTTACGTGGTGCTTTAAGTTAGGCATGCTGTTTTAATTTAAAACTAAGATCACCTCAAAGCAACAGTGAAGGAAAAGAAATAATAATTCAGTATTCATAGTTACATATCTTAATGGATGTGTTGGACATATAATTCACGCTCATGTTCAAGTGTTGAGTCTCTAATACGTGTACTTCACGCTTTTTGAAGACTCCATGTAACATAGCTTCTCATAAGATATCAAGCTTTTTTATAGCTAATTGTATTTCATTAAAATGCACGTACTAAATTGAAGTCTTTATAAAAGATTTGTTTTTGACTTAAAACGTTTTTTCCCTTTAAATATCCTGTGTTTGATAAGACTGTTACTAAAAAAAATGAGAGTATTTTTTATTTCTCATAAGATATCAAGCTTTTTTTTTCCCTTAAATACCCTTTTGGAATACATGCTTTTATTAGACTTAAAGGTCGTTTTGGCTTTTGTTAAAGAAAGAAGAGAAAACTTACAAGTCCTTTATTGTAAATACATGCTTTTATTAGAGTTAAGAGTCGTTTTAGGTTTTAATAAATAAAAAAATATTATAAAAACCTTATAAAATTACCCTTGAACTATTGCTACATGCTATGTGAATATTGTTAAAAAAATATTATAAATATCTTATAAAATTACCCTTAAACTATTGCTACATGCTATGTGAATATTGTTACAAGAAAAACTCTATTAAAGCCTACATCCATTCACGTTGGAACTAATATATAACCTGTAGCTAGCTATTTCATTTTCTCCATAAAATGTGATTGAAGAAAACAAGTTGCGTATAACAACTTTTTTTGTAACCTTTCAATTATTGTACATGCATATAAATTTACAAACATATTAATATATTGAAGCTATTAAACTGAGGTTTATTTTTAGGTTTCAAATATAGACATATTTGTGTAAGAAAATTATCATAAAACTATAATTTTCTAGGTCTTTTTAAATGCATATATAATCATGACCTCTAACCAATCACTATATCAAAGTATTCGGCTTTGATTATAATTTGGGTTCATGACAAATACATACTTCTAAGTTTGCATTAAAATTATTAAAATTTCCTCATTTGCATGATAGCATGTTCTTCACATGGTTATTTTCTTTCTTGTTCCACTGTAACTTAGAATACCATATATTTGCATGATAACATGCTCTTGATATGATTATTGATTTTTGTATATTCCAATCTGATGGTAATAGGATTAACTAAAATTAAATTTTATAAAGACTCCAACTTATTTGAGCTTGAATTAATAATTATTTCTTTTCCAACTTGAAAGCTCTCAAGTTTTGATATGCAAGTCATTCAACGGCTAAATAAATTCTCTTTAAACGATACCTTTTTGAAATTTAAAAGGCTTCTAACAATTGAGGGTGTTAAATTTTGGTCACTAAAGAGATTAAATTGTAATTTTTATTCACAAAAGAGAACGAATTTAATTAAAATGAGTGGGCACTCAGCCCCACCGTATAAAAATGATCCCAACAAGTTATATGGCTAAATATTTTCCTTAATTATACCCTTTCTGACTTTTTTACAAAAAATAAGGGTGCTTTTGACTTTTAAAAGGGTGAGTCTAGATTACAACGTTTTTTATTAAATTAAATATTTTATTGCCAGAGAGGTTAAAAGTTAACTAATGTATCTTTTAGCTGCAAAAAGTTTTAGTTTATTTCAAACGGATGTGGATTTTGTCCCATTGTATGAAAATGATCCCAAGGGGTTAAATTAAAGGGCTAAACACTTTTTTTTCCCTTGAAAAAGACCCTTTCGAATTTTAAGGTCTACAAAAATGAAGGGTTTCGAAAGAGTGAGGCTAAATTACAGCATTGTAGCTAAATTTTAACATTTTATCATTAAAGAGGCCAAAAGTTCTTTCATATACTATATAGTGACAAGAGAGTTTGAATTTAACCAAAAAGGGTGTGGATACCGTATGAATATGATCTTAAAGAGTTAAATGGCTAAACACTTTCTTTTTCTTGAAAACGCACTTTTTAAATTTTTTATTACTTGAAATACCTTTTTATGCAGTTTAGAGTTGGTTTTAAAATTAAAGATATTTTTGACTTTCAACATAGAATAAAGCCTTTTCTTTCTAAAATACCTACTTTGAGAGCTTTGAAAAATTAAAAGTGTTTTTTTTACTTTCTTTTATTAAAATATCCAGACTTTGAAATTTTAGAGTTTGTTAACATTAAAGGTGTTTTCTGACTCTTTGCTAAAAGTTTCTATAAAAAATTAATTAAACTTATATTATATTAAGAAGTTTCGTACATAAATTTTTCTACAAACACAAAAACTTGCATTTATACGCACTTTTTAGAGATAAATTGAATTAAGTTACTCTAAACTTAGACTTTGTTGATGAGTTCTATTTGTGTCTTATTAACAAATAATTTTAAGAATTTTTTTAAACAGTCCAATACATAGGAAGATGAAGCTGAACAAAAAATACAAATTTTGCAAGTGCAATTACATATTCAACAACATAAATTTGAGGACACACCAGCAGACATTCATCTTTCTAATAAATGAACATTGAAAAACGTCATTCAGAGCAATGCCTCATGTTAGAAGTGAAAATTAACACGAAGATTAAGCGTTACTTTAGAGAAATCATACTTGAAGTTTAGAACCTAAGCTAGAAAAAATTGAAAACCGACTTGCTCTGTACTTCAATGTTCAAATAAGAGACAAGAAAATTTTTAGTAGGACTAAATCATTACTAAAAGAAACTAACATTAATAGAGGAAGTAATTTGACCTCTAATGATCATTGCTACAAGATATTGCCCTACTATACAAAAAGAAACAAGATGGATACTGAACGAAACTGAAAGTCCCAAATGATGATATTTTTAACATTAATGAATGCTCTTGCCAAAAAAAAAGAAGTCACATATGATGATGTTTTGAACTTTAGTGTGTATGCTTGCCGGATAAAAAGATCAAAACTTTGAAAGTGAACAGTAAAACATTTAGCAAAATTTTCGAAAGTTTATAGTTACTAGATTTATTGCCTAAGAAACTGAATTTTTTTTTTATGTGTCCTACTAGGTCTTTCGAGTTCATTCAATTCTTACTTTCAAAGATACAATATTCAAACTCCTACGTCCTTCCTCTCTAAAAAATTTGTCACATATTAAAGAGGCTAAACGTTCATTTAATGCATCCTTTAGTAACAAAAGAGTATGAATTTAATGAAATTGGTTGTAGATCCCCGCTGTATAAATATGATCATAAAGAGTTCAATGGCTAAACACTGGTTTTTTTTCCTTGAAAACCCACTTCTTAAATGTTTATTATTTGAAAATCCATTTTATGTAGTTTAGAGTTGGATAAAAACTTAAAGATATTTTTTGACTTTCAGCATAGAATGAAGCCTTTTGTTTTTTCTTTCTAAAATACCTTTTTTGAGAGGTTTATAGAATGAAAAGGTTTTTTAGCTTTCTTTTATTAAAATATCCAGACTTGGAAATTCTAGAGTTTGTTAAAATTAAAGATGCTTTTTGGCGTAAAAAAATTTCTATAACAAACTATTTAACTTATATTTATATTTGCAAGTTTTTGTGTCTGTAAAAAAATTTATGTACGAAAAAAGGTTGAAATAAAGTTTTTTTGTACATAATTTTTTTCATAAACACAAAACTTGCAAATAGTCACAACTTTAGAGACAAACAACTTGCATTAAATCATGTTATCCTAAACTTAGAATTGTTGATGAGTTCATTTCGTGTCTTATTAACAAATAGTTTCAAGAAAATTTTTAAATAGTTCAATACTTGATAAGGTGGAGTTGAACCAATAACCAATAATATAAAATTTGCAAATGCAATTAAATACTCAACTACATAAACTCGAGGACACACTAGCACACATCCATCTTCGTGATAAACAAACATTGAAAAAACGTCATTCACAACCTAATTCCATAAGAGCAATGGTTATATATTTAAAGTTTTATTTCTTCACTGATTTATATAATTAAAACTTATTGGAACACTATAGACCGTGCAAGAGAAAAATGAAAATAAAAATAAGATTAAGCATAACTTTGGAGAAATTGTACTTGAAACTTACAACTTAAGGTAGAAAAAAAAATTGAGAAACGACTTGTTGTGTACTTCAATGTTCAAATAAGAGATACATAAAAATTTTAATAGGACTAAATCATTAACAAAATAAAATAAAATAAATAAAGGGAGTTTTTTTTTTGGACCTCCAATGACCATTGCTATAAGAAATCACCATACAACAAAAAGAAACAAGATAGACAATGGACGATACTGAAAGTCCTATATAATGATATTTTGAACTTTAGTGATTATGTTTGTTGGAAAAAGGATCAAAACTTTAAAACTGAACCGTAGAAAATTTAGCAACATTTTTAAAAGTTACAGCTACCACTACAAGAAAAAGGACTTTTAGCGATGAACACTGCCGTCTCTAAAAGCCATACATCCGTTGCCAAAGACTTTTAGCGACGGACACCCGTCGCTAAAAATCTGTTGTCTATAATCCTGTTGCTAAAAGATTTGTACAGATTTTTAAAATCCGTCGCCTAAAGTCGACCTTGAGCTACGGACGTGCTAATACAATTAGCGACGGAAATATTTAATTTATTTTTTTCAAAATAATTTATTATGTAAAATATTTAGCAGCGGAACAATAGGTCGTAAAAAATTTTACGATAGACATTTAGCGACAGCTTATTTGAAGCAAAAATTATTCAAAATTGATGATTTTTCGCGACGAAAAATCTGTTGCTATAGTCTGTCACTTAAAACTTCAGCCACGGAATTTCCGTAGCTAAGTAAGACTTTTAGCGACGGAGGAAAATCCTTCGCTAAAAGTCAAATTAAATTTTAAAATATATATTTTTATTTTCTTAATACCCAAACCTGTAATTACAAATTCACAATAATCATTCTTAATCCAACAATTATTTCTCTATGCACATTGGGATTAAATAATTGTTGATCACTAAAACAGACACAACACATATGTATAAAGAATGTATTCTATAATAATTAAAAAAATTATATACAAAGTTCAGGAGGGGCACGTGAGCGGGTACAATAAAGTAGGGGAGGGGAAGGGAGTACAAGTCAGGGGGAGGGGAGGAGCGGGATACATAGCTAGGAGGGGAAGGGCTGATTAGGGGTTCGCGAGTCCCGAATTTGGATCTGGATCTTGCTGATCGTCCTCATCCATGGGGCACTGTAGTTCGGATCTGGCTAGGCATGCCCAGCAACAGTGCCCTGCATGTAAAGGCACGAACGTATTAATCTCGATAGCAATCCTATAAAGTTTTTACTAAACACATATAGTTGGTTGTACATGATTATTCGTCGTGACCATCCTATACACCTCCGCAGTAATGCGACGGATCCCATCCTCTTGTAACGACGTCACTCCATGGTCGGTGTTTGCATCTGTGGAGGGGCAGCGGGGGGTGGGATGCTCCTATTAGGACACGTGAAGTTGTACCGGGGAGGCCGTGTACTCGGCCTTTCGGCCTACTGACGACCCCCGGTGTATCCAACCATCACTTTAATCCCCCAATACTCGTGCCCATACTCGTGAAAGATGATGGCTATCCGAACTGCTGCCCAGACCCTGTGATCTGTTCATACGAGGCTTGCAAAACAGTAATTTGACATTCAAAACATTAAGGCGACAAACATCGAATACAAAGACAAAAAATTAACAAACTAAACAAATTTATTCCTAACTTACATCGATCAGCGGGGAAACATCTGAAACAAAGTCCCCCGTATGGTGTTGATCTTTCTTATCCTTCTTCCTCATGTGCGTTTAAATGTACGTCAGAACACAGACCTCATCCGCCATAAGGTTTAGGTGCTTAACCGCATTCCTTTGTCAGAGGACGTCATGAGCCACCGTCCCATGTGCGTGGGATATTTGTCCTGTCTGTTCTCGCTCTCACTCTTACTCTTGGCCTCTCAAGATGGTTCAATCCTCCACTTATCAACCATCTCTCTCCCTACAGATGGAGATATCCAACAAATGGGAAAATTTTCCACTCCTTCATTGGGGCACCCTCGGGTGTCATCTTTCTCGCCCGCTCTAGTGCGTCGTGCATACATCGCCGGTAATTTTTGTCTATGTAGGAAAAAAAGCCTGCGGTCCCAACGTCTGCTGCTCAAGCGACTCAAACTTGAACCCCTATTGCAAGGCATCCAATTACACAATCAATATAATTAATTTAAAATTACGTTCTAATTAAACAAATAATGACTGACACAAACGGCTAAAAACCATACCAGCCACTCCTCCCATAAAGACTCCCTCTTCGCGGCATCCCAGTCCTTCCAGTATAGCCATGCTTCAAAGAATCGACCCTTTACAAGGACGCCGATCTTCGTCTTCGCCGGAGTCTCCAGGATCCTGATAAAGAAACAAACATCAAATACATTAAATAAGTGGACCATAATAAATATCAAAATTGAAGATTGTAAGTACTGCATTATGTAATTTTTTCACTTACTGGCCCTCCTAAGTGAGAGTAACTCTCTGTTTACACTGGGGGTCGATGCGCACGATTGAGATCCTAGAAAATACCAACATTAATACAGATTAAATATAATTTAAATATAAGTCTATCATTAAGACCAAATGCCGTTATCAAATATACCTGAGGTAGAACCCACAGAAGAAGGAGAACCAACGGGCGTGTGGGAGGAATCGATATGGGACTGGGCCAGCAGCTGGGATTGGGACTGGGGCTAGGCCAGTGGCTGGGATTGGGACTGGGGCTGTGGTAGCAGCTGTGGCTTAGCCCCTGCCTACTAGATGTGAGAACTATGTGCCTCGTCATTAGTGGGCAATGGCGAGGCAGGAGCCACCAGCCACCACGGTGGATGCAGCTTGTCGTCCACCGTGACCACTGAATGGCCCGTAATCTATCCATGTCTGACTTCGTGTTGAACAAGTCCAAAGAAATGAACACATTAAAAACAATGTATAGTCGACATCATGTTACAACACAATATAAATGCACCGAGTATTAAAACACTATATGAATCGAGTACTAAAAGAATGCATGTTATAATAGTACAAGTCAATCATCTTCATTTCAAAAATCATCACCGCCATCATCATCGGACTCGTCTTCCTATTCTTCCTGGGACTTGTCGTCCTCTTCATAGTGTAATTCTTCCTCTTCGTCATTAGACTTAGCCTCATCATGTTCAACAATTTCTACATCTTTTACGTCATCATCTACGACTTCTTCTCCTACATCAACTGTTGGTTGAAGAAGGAGATCGTCTTCCTTATTGTCCACCTTAATAGGTACTAAGACAGGTACTTGGTCGGCTTGAAAGGTGTCTACCTCGCTGTCATATGCCACTGGCGATTTCTTGGAATTAATAATTGTATACCAATGAGATTTGGGATTTGTGATGTCCTCCGCGTAAAAGACTTGTACAGCTTGACTAACAAACACAAATAGCTCGTCTGATTCAAGTTTTGACTTAACATTGACATCTACAATCCCTTGCGAGCTAACATGGATTCCTCTATTGCATGTGACATCAAACCATGTACACTTGAATATTACCAGGCGGTTTTGGGAAGCCAAATATGTTAGCTCAACAATCTCATCCAACTCTCCATAATAGTTCATGCAATTCTCGTCATAACTGTCGCCGTTGACCAAGACTCAACTGTTTTGGGTTTGTTTTGTCCAGTCATCATCTTTTACGTTAAATCTAAACCCATTGATGATATAGCCTTCATGATAGGCTGCTTGTTTACTAGGACCTTGAGCTAGTAATTTCAACAAGGAGGCTACTGGAGCATCGACCGACTAAACCTATTTTATAAGACGGTGAAAGTTAATAAACCACATATAGAGTTCATATAAAACATAGTATATTTTGATTAAAGACTTACACGTCTTCTGAACCACTCTACAAATTGCAATTTTTGATGGGATTCAAGTCCAGCGAGATCAGTGATTAAAGATTGCACATCGAATTCACTGCAAATCGAGAGAGTTAACCCACTGATCTAATATTTTCAACTATGTACAGTAATTATTTTAAGTTAGAAACTTACTCAACGAATGCTAAAACTTCATCAAAATTGAAAAGGGCATATATAGTTGCAGCACTGTATTGAGAAGGGTATATATTGTTGCAGTACTGTAATCTACAACCGTTAGCCACCAAGTATAGGTTCGTCCTGAACGGACTACCTGATTACTTGAATATTGGCAATTGCCCTTCTAAATGTGTGCTGGCTCTGGACTCATTTCGGCCTAGTTGATTTAATCTTGTATCAACATTAGGCCCAAAATATTGGCTATAAAAGTTTATAAGCTCTTCCA
Source organism: Escallonia herrerae (assembly GCA_033070095.1). Taxonomy (NCBI): domain Eukaryota; kingdom Viridiplantae; phylum Streptophyta; class Magnoliopsida; order Escalloniales; family Escalloniaceae; genus Escallonia; species Escallonia herrerae. Next base: position 8,645 of record JAVXUP010001317.1, read on the forward strand.
TTACATAAGCCTCATCAATTGAGCTTTCAACACGAGCTTTATTACGGACTTTCTTTTTCAAATGGAACATGAACCTAGAAGTTTAACGAATAGAGTTAGGTGAAATATCAATGAAACAACATCTGCATTACATGTGAACGAACAACATAGAGTTAAAGCAATACCTCTCAAATGGATACATCCACCGATATTGCACAGGCCCACCCATCTTAGCTTCATACCCCAAGTGAATGGCCAAATGCTCCATTGAATCAAAGAATGACGATGGAAAAATTTTCTCGAACTTGCAAATTGTCAGCACAATGTTCTTCTCAAGCACCTTCATGTTATTCACCCGGATTGTAGAAGAACATATATATCGAAAGAAATGAGATAATCCAGTTAAAGTCTCGCATACAACCCTTGACAACAGTCTCCAGAAGGTAATATGAATGAATCTTTCTATAAATATGTGACAGTCATGACTCACTATCCTTTAGAACTTGCATTCCGATACATTGCAGCAGATACGCTGGATGCATACCCATCCAGAAGCTTCAAATTCTTAACCCACTGACAATCCTTCTTCACCTATTTCTTTTCTAGACAATAAGGTACTTTTGGAAGTAATGTCCTCCTGCTGACTGTCCGAGGAAGCAGTTCACGGCATACACCCATCTGTCGTAGATCCTTTCTCGCTAAGTTGATTTTTTGATTTTTTGTTAAATTCATCACTGTGTTGAACACATTATCAAAAAAATTCTTCTCAATGTGCACCGTATCCATGTTGTTTCGGATAATGAGTGTCCTTCAATAGGCTAACTCCCAGAAGTCCAGTGTGACAATCTCACATTCAATTGTCCCGTCGAATTTATCATTTGGCCTACAGAACTGATGGTCTGATGGAAAAATCTTTCGGTGACATCCGAACCACGAGGGCTTCCCTCCTTACTTTAATGTATGACTGGGATTCACACCCATACAGATAGGGCATGCTAACTTTCCATGTGTGTTCCACCCACACGTCATTCCCAATGCAGGGAAATTGTATATAGTCCACATTAAAGTAGCACTCATCTGAAACTTTTGTTTAAGGGATGCATCATAAGTTTCGACTCGATAATCCCATAACTGTTTGAGCTCATCAATCAACGACCTTAAATACACATCTATGTCCTTACCGATACTCTTCGGCCCCAGAATTAGCAAGGACAAAAACATGTACGACTTCTTTATTCACATGCCTAGTGGAAGGTTATACGGGACAATATTAACAGGCCATGTAGAGTAAGACGTGCTAGACTGCCCGAAAGGGTTGAACCCATCAATTGCCAAACAAAGTTTAACATCTAGAACTTCCTGAGCAAAGCTTGGATGCCTGTAGTCAAACTACTTCCACGCCTCGCCATCAGCTGGGTGTGTCAGCACATCAGCATCGTTGATACGAGTCTCACAGTGAGCCCTCATATGTTCAGCCGTATTGGAGGTGTAATACATCCTCTGAAGCCTGGGGGTAACAGGAAATGTAACAGCCCCAAAATCTGAGGTTGGAGTTATGATAGAAATCCCAACTAATCATTTATTGGACTTTAGTGACAAATTGGTGAGCATTATACACTACGATCCTTAGTAACAAATTTATGGGAACCATACGTTATAATTTAACGGTAGCTAGATTTAAGTGACATTAATTAAAATCTTTATAGAGTAAGCGACATTTTTTGGAAAATCATTTAGCGATGATATATTTTAGTTATTTAACGTCGACGTTGTATTTTAGAGATGAATTAATTTTAAGCATTGGTATACTTTTTAGTGACAACTAAACTTTTTGTAGCGGTGTACTTATTAACGAAAATTTGTTGAGTGGATTGTTGTAACGATCCATTCATAATTTCCCTGACACACAACTTATCATAAATATTCCATTATTGTTGAACTATTTTTGAGTAAATAAATTTCGTTAAGAAGTTTTAGCGACAAAAAGGGGTGAGAAGGTTTTCTTATCTTTGCCCAATTAGGGTTTCGGGATATATATATATATATATATACACTGATGTCTTTAGTAGCCGCCCAAAGAGAGAAAAAAAGAGGGGTTCCTCCAAGCCGACATACACTTCACCTAGAGAGAGAGAGAACGAGCTGGGGGAGAAGAGAGAGATTCAGAGAGAACGAGCTGGGGGACGAGATCGGAGGTATCTTTCCGGCGACTTTTTCGATAAGATCTCTATCTTTTTCCAACTGTTACTTATAGTTTACATATTTAGTAATGGGTTGATGGGTGCTTGAGGTATATTTGCTAAATGGGTTTTTGAGAGACAACAGTGCCTGTGAGTGCCATGTTGTGTGGGTTGGTTTGAGTGGAATTATTTACGTTGGTTTGATGTATACTGTTGCCAAGAGAGAGAGCGGGTTGCGGGCTGTAGAGAGATTGAGAGTAAGGGTGCAGCTGTGCCGTGTGCTGTGTGCATGATCGTGTTTGTGTGTAAAAGGGCAGCTGGGTAATGGAGTGTATACTGAAATGAAAGAAGAAGGGACATGGGCATGGCTACCATGGCCATGTTTGTACGTGGGTTTACAATTGCTGTGGGTGTGGGGAGATCTTCATTTTAGAGTGCCATGTATATAATGTGTGTGCGTATGTTTAAGTGTGTGTATTGGTGTGTAACCTGGGTGTGCAAGTGCTAGTTTGTGACTGGATGAAGCTGTCGTAAAGTAGCTGGGTATGGAAGTGTGCAAGAGTCGGGTGTGCAGGTGTGATAGTGTGTGTTTAGTGCAGTGTGTGTGAGTTAAATGGGTACAAAAAGGGGAAGATAATGGGGAGTACCCGTGTGTTGTTGAGTATATAGGTGTGTGTTTGGGTGAGTGCCGTGAATTGTGAGTGTGCTTGTGTGAGTGTCGTGTAGATGTGGTGGGTAATAACTGTGTGGCAGTGTGTGGCAAGAGAGAAATGGAATGGAGACAGCCATGTGTGCTGCGTGATGTGTGTGTGTTTAAGTGTTTAAATGTGGGTATAGTGTATCTAAAGACTCGGAACTAGAGTAGTTGAGTTAATGGTGGTTATCTATGTGAACCTGTGTAAGTGGAAGAGGAGATGGGCGCTGGTGTGTGTAGTGTAGTGTAGTGTAGTGAGGTGAGAGTATATATGTGCATATAAGAGTCTGTGTGTATGCGCGCGCGTGCATGCGTGTGTGTAGTGTGCATAGTGTGTGTGTGTGTGTGTGTGCGTGAGAGTTTCTGAGAGGGAGATGTGCTTGTATGGGAATGAGAGAGTAACCGGGTAGCTATTTGTATGGGAATGAGAGAGTAACCAGGTAGCCATTGAGTGCACGTGTGTGCTGGGTGCGTGTGTTAGTGAGCTGTGTACTATGTGTGTGTACACGGATAATGTTAGGTTTATTACGCACTTTGGATAGAGTATAGTAAATATTAGAGCTTGAAAATTTATATTATAATACCTGAGACTATGCTAGAATTACTGGTAAAATTTCATAATTGTCTGAGAACACATGTATTTTTAATATTTTCTGTAAGCTTAGATTTGTAAAATTCTTTTGGAGCCTTTAAACCCTGAAAAAGTTCTAGGAAAATTTATAGTAATATGTTTATAGTATAATAAAGACTCAGTATAAATTTGGTGATTTTTAGAGTTCATTTGCTATCATTTCTCTACCACATTGAATTTAACAAAATAAAAAATTTTAAAATATTTTAATGCCTTTTTTATTTTTGACTTCAATTTCAATAATTTTTATAAGTTTTCTATAGCTGTTAAAAAATTTATGAGCCTTTATTTCCAACTAGAAGAAATTATGGCAATTTATTGGTTTATAGTATATTTTAGGAAAATTATTTTTAATTCAAAAATATTCAAAAATTATATTTTTTATCCCATATCCTACATTAAGCTATAAATAATGTTTAATGAATGATTAGAACATTTTTGGGATATTTCTAAGTCTCAAAGAGTGTGACCAATTTCGGGGTACGTTGGCCGAGTGGGAAACCGCTCCAAGTTTCATCATGTCCGGGTAGAGAAATGGATACGCTATAGATAATTATATTTAGATTTTAATGTAAGTAGTATGAAAAAGTATTCTGATAAATGACTCTGCCAACCTAGGTTAATCTCGAGGAATTTGGTCGAGAGCGTTTTTAGTTTCAGCGCTTGGATTGATGTAAGGGATTTATATCCAAAACCTAAATTTGTCCATTTGTCTTCATGATTATTTTTCTAAATTGTTATTCAAACTCTGTTATAATTGTTATAAATTGCATCGTCTGCCCTTAATACCATGTTTTGAGCCTGACACGTTCATTGAAAATCTCATTCGATGCTCAGAACTTATTTCTCTTTGAGTGTCAATTTATTCATTGTAATATCGCTTATTGTATTTTGTATATTGGCATGAGATATTGTATTGAGGAGTTATAAGGATGGTTTGTATCGGGGGTGATATAAGGATGGTCTGTTATTGTCGAAAAATACTTGTACCTTGAGGGTCTAGCTAGAGTTCATATGCATATGTAACCATATTGTTATTGAGCACTGCCTATGTGGCTTTGCAATATACTCATGTCCAATATCATATGTATTGTTTCAGTGAAATCGAAAGTGTATTCATTGAATCTTTAATTGAGAAATTTGAGAACATTGTTTTTATATTGTCATTGATATAATTTTCTGACCAATTCGTTTGTAATCCCTACTGAATGTTGAGCGACCTTACTGAGCTCTCGAAAGCTCACTCCCTTTTTCTATTCCCTTATGCAGGAAATAACTTTTAGTAAGATTTCAGGACGGATGAGCTTGAATTTCAAAGTACTTTATGTTTTTACATTATTATTTATTTGAGCCTTGTTAGAGAGCCGTTATGTAATGTAATAATTTAAGTACTTTACTATTGTTTTTGGATGGTTTGTTAAGATAGTTGATGGACTGTAGTGCTCTGACATGGATGTTGTTGGGTTATCATTATTGGAAATGAATAAATTGGACAGTTGAGGATCTGATGGAATGATTGGATAATGCTCCGAAATTTCGGGGTGTTACAGGAAAATATCGCAGTAGCTTCAATGCAATGTTTTTCTTCTTCTCTTTGTCCGGTTTATACTTCGAATGATCACACACTGGACACCTTGTCAAGTCCTTATTCTCTTTCCAGAACAATACACAGTCGTTATTACAGGCATCGATCCTCTCATAGCTTAATCCAAGTTTTCTCATCATCATATACGACAAAGGGAGCTTTTCACTCTCTAACAAAATTTTCTTGATAAAAGTAACAAACTCGTTAAATCCGTTCTCACTTAGCCCGTGGTCCGATTTCAACTTTAATAACCTACTAACTGCAGACAACTATGTGTGTTTCCAGATACCATCCCACAACGGCTCCTCCGCATCTTTCAACAAATCATAAACCTGATTAGCCCCCTCGTTCGGCTGCTAGGGACTGTCATTGCCGCGATAGTCACCCCATTCAAGATTAGCATGCCCAGCATCCATAATCATATCTCGGTAATCATATTGTACCTCATCCCTAACTTCAGCTTGACTAGCCGGGTTGGATGACAATACTATCGTTTACCCATGCTGCGTCCACCTTGTGCATCAGCCCATAAAAGCGTATCGGAGAAGATGCCATCTTACCACCATTCTCCTTCTCCAAGGCAACAACTCACATTTACTGCACGGACACCTTATCGTCTCAAAGTCAACATATGCAAGACGCACGCAAGCAAGGAAACTCGAGAAATTTGTCGACGCGATCATCAAAATCGTCATCATTCTTTCTTTTCATCTAATTTCAATCGACCGACATGATGAATGAGATTACTATATTCCACCTTAAATTAAAACCAATAATTAGGCAAGGTCGATGTGAAAATGAATGCATGCATGTGACAACATGTCTATATATACCCCCTCCGTTCTCTAATAAGTAGTGGTCATATCCCATTCATAAAAGTACATGTTTATAAAACAGTTACCGGCGCATGCTTAGTCCTATGTCTGCGGAAAATTCGACAGCATCTCCCCGTATTTCTCCAAGTACAAGACATCAATCAGGTGTTCTAACATCCGTGTTGTTCTGAATTATCAGGCGGATGGCTTATTACATTGTGAATTATATGACACAAATTTATTGTGAAAAATAAACTGAAAAATATTTTCCTAACTTACATACATGAGAGATGATTACGAGCTTAATAAATGTTTGATTTCATGATGTGAAAAAGGAAAAAAAATTTGAACTTTTTTGAAGTAAATAGAAGGATGTATAATTAATGTCTTTTTCTTTGCACAAACTAATGTGAACAAATGGCCACCAAGAAATTCATCATAGCCGATCTCATTAAGGGTGAGAAACTTAACGGAGATAATTATGATGATTGGCACAAAACGATAAAATTCATGCTGAACGAATAAGGGCTAGAGGAGCACTTGACGAAAGAGATAGTGACGCCCACTGAAGGGTACCCCTAGGAGACCATACTGCCTACCAGAAATGGCATGAGAAAGATCAGAGTGCGAATACACCTCGTTGAATAGCTTGCAACATGTTTTAATCGAGCAGTTTGATAAATTTTGAACTTGCAAAGCTTTATCTGATCTGCTCAAGTTTTTTTTTTCTGGGTGGAACCTCAACTACGAGGCTCCATAACCTTGTGATTAAGTTTGACGAATACGCAAAGGAACCTAGGCATACCATGAAATAACATATTAGGTTGATGTCCAACATGATTGGTAAGCTAAGGGATGCTGGCCATGCGCTCACAGATGAGCAGCAAGTAAGGACTGTCTTAAGGCCCTTTCTTGCCTATGGGCCAATATGAAACATATACTGACTCATGGTGAAAAAATCAAGAACTTTTTTAATGTTTTACAGCATCTCATCCCTGAGCTGAGACTCGAGATGCTGACAAGACCATTACTTATGTTGCTCAAGGGGGATCGCGCAATGCAAATGACAAGCACAGAAGACAAAGTAAGAAATGCAAGAAAGGCGAGGCTAACACTTCTGCGCCAAAGGAAGGGAAAATAAAGAAAAGTAATAGTGGAAAACGTGTTGGGGAAAAGGAATTGTCTAAAATTAAATGATACAACTGTCAATAGCAAGAACACTCCGCTTGTGATTGTGCTGAGCTGAAAAGGGTACCTCTCTCTCTCTCTCTCTCTCACACACACACACACAGAGTTATATGTCTCCTCACATGTGATGATTACTGATTCCCTACCTATGTGGTTTATGGATACGGGTGGAACAAAACATGTAGCACGTAATCAAGAGGGTTGAGATTACCACCGAATTCCAGTAAGAAGCAAACATAACTTTATGGGAAACAATAGGTCCGACGAGGTGCTAGGGGTTGATTCTTACCACCTCAAGTTGCATATTGGGCGCACGTTACTTCTTGAGGATGTGCGATATGCACCCACTATTCGGCTTGATCTACTTTCAGTTACTGCTTTATTAGACAATGGTCCATATTTATAACTTTTGGATAAAGTACTCATCTATCTATTGCAAGCTGCTATCGCCTCATCAATCACTTGTGTAGCAGGGATCTTGCTTATCCTTCTTGCCCTTATTAGATCGGATCAAACAATTGATAGGAAAGCCTTCTAGCAAAATTCTCGGTAACATGAGCCTACAGATAAGGGATAGGAGAAGTCAGATCGGCTATCTAGAATATTCATACTCTTCCCCGGGCTTTTCTTGACCCTTACACCATAGCCAGTCCCCTAACCCCGTCCGATAGCCTGAATTTCATCTAATAGTGGTTGGCAGCCTCCCATTTTTTAAATGCCTTGTTAGAACAGCTAAACCCACCTCATTAGTGAAGAACGGTAGAGGAAAAGAAGTTTGTTCGATAGGATCTCAACTATCCTTCTCAGTTTTAGGGGTAATATAGGTAATAGGTTAGACATCTTTTGACTGATGTTTTGTTCGTACATGGTTTTCGCATGGATATCTTTTTCAATTACATTTAATTGATTCCCAGTCTTCTTATTCTTATGTTATAAATGATAATATTGTGAATGATTTTATTACTAGTGATGAAAGACTGGGCCACATAGGCCAAGATAACATGACTGTTTGGCTAGAGAAGGCCTTTTGGGCCCATTTGGAAAAATCAATCTACAAACGTGTGAGACTTGTTTGGCTGGTAAAGCATGCATGAAGCCTTTTGGAAAGGCTGTGAGAGCAACTCAACCACTTGAGCTAGTTTACTCTGACATATGTGGACCTATGAGCGTAAAGGCACGCTACGAAGCCTCTTATTTCCTTACACTGGTAAACGATTATGCAAAGTATAGTTACGTGTATTGATATCTCACTGCTATGAAACTTTGGATTGTTTCAAATGCTTTGTAGTAGAGGTCGAGAATCAGAAAGAGAAGAGTTTGAAAACTTTTCGCACCAATCGAGGACGTAAATATTTGTCCGATCAATTCAAGAATTTTTGTGGGGAAAAAGGGATATGCAGGGAACTTGCTATTCCTAGTACTCCACAAAAAAATGATGTTGCGGAAAGAAGGAATAAAACATTGTTGGAGATGGTAAGGTCTATGATGACATAAGCAAAAATCTCAATATCTTTTTGGGGATGCCCTTTTGACTGTAGTCTATATACTTAATCGTGTGCCTTCACAATCAATCAAATCCACCCTATATGAGCTTTGGAATGGCCAAAAGCCAAATTTGGATAACTTGCGCCCATAGGGCTTAGCAGATTATGTGTATAATACTTCTTATAAGTATGGAAAACTAAGGCCTAGAGCTAAAATGTATCTTCTTAAGGTGTTTAGAAAAGTCTAAAGGCTATGTGATGTATGTTGAATATCCAAATAGTGGAAAGACTTAAGTAGAGTCTCGTGATATCCATTTCATAGAGAGTGATTTTCATAGCATTAGAGATGCGAGTAAGAATCTTGACCTCTATGAGGTAGACGAGATTGAAGCCACTTTACGATTTCCAAACGAAAGTGGGGAATTAATTCGGCTGTCGTTGAAGATAGTATAAGTGACCCTTTACCTAGTGGGAGCATCTTAGATAGTGGGAGTACACAACCAAGACCATCACGTCAACAAGATTCTCAACTGCGTAGAGGTGCACGTGGAAGAGTTCCACTCGCCTTTTTTTATATTGACGGAGAAATTCTTATGTGCACTCTAATTGATGAATATGAGCCCACTTCTATAAAAGTAGCCTTATCTTCATCTACTAGTAATGAGCAGGTAGCTACAATGAATAATGAGTTGAGTTCAATAGGAAGAATTAGTGAGAGTTAGTTGACCTTCCGCCAAGGCGCAGGACTGTTGGAAGCAAGTGGGTTTTTAAAGTTGAGCACAGGGCAAATGGGTCAATTGACAAGTATAAGGCATGTCTTGTGGTGAAAGACTATACCCAATAGCGGGGTGTGGACTATAAAGACACATTTTCCCCGATAGTGAGATTTGCTTCAATTCACTTGATCCTAACTATTATTGCCCAACAGGATTTAGAACTTCTTTCATATGGATGTTAAGACTGCATTTCTCAATAAAGAACTAGACGAAGAGATTTATATGGCTCAACCTAAGGGTTTTGAATTCAAAGGATGTAAGTGCAAAGTTTGCCGACTCAAATAGGTCTCAGACAATCGTATAGGCAGTGGTACTTTAGATTACATCATGCCATTACCTCCATAGGGTTTGAGATGATTGAACAAGACCATTATGTTAACATAAAACGATCCAAGAAAAGTATTCTGATATTTTCTTTATATGTGGATGACATTCTTTTAGCTGGGAATGACATTAGTTCCATTGTCACCACTAGGCAGTGGTTGACAAGAGTTCCATTGTCGCCACTAGGCAGTGGTTGTCCTCAACTTTTGAGATAAAAAAATATGGGACAAGATAAATATGTGCTCGGGGTTAAAATCTTATGTGATCGTCCAAAGATACTTCTCGATTTATCTCAAGAGACATACATCAAGAAAGTCATTGAACGTTCCCGTATGCATAACTCAAAACCCATAGATGTTTCAATGGACAAGGCGTGTACTTTAAGCATAGACCAATGCCCAAAGAATAATGAGGAAAAGAATCAGATGTCCAAAATGCCTTATGCAACTGCAGTAGGGAGTCTGATGTACGCTACACTGTGTACGCATCTAGACATCTATTATGCAGTTAGAATGGTGAGTCGTTGTCAGAGTAATCCTGGACCCGCTCATTGGAATGCGGTGAAAAGGATTCTTTGATACCCACATGGAACCGATGATCTTGTCCTGTTTTATCATGGTGGAGACTTCAGACTGAGAGATACAACAATACTAGTTGGGGCGGTGATAGAGATAAGTGCATATCCACTTCGGGTTATGCATTCATACTAGCAGGTGGAGTTATCTCTTGGTACAACAAAAAACAGACTTGCATTGCCCTATCCACAAGATGGAGTCGGAGTATGTTGTATGTTTAGGTTCGGTCTAATAAGTTGTTTGGTAATGGTCATTCTTACAGGTTTTAAGGGTTACAGCTTATGCAGATGAGGCTGTCACTATTCACTGTGACAACACAGCTGCCCTAGATTTTGTAAAGAACCCCAAATATCATGGGATAACCAAACACATAGGCCTTCGTTATCACTTCATTAGAACTTTAGTTAGGCAAGGAGAGGTGACCATGAAATATATAGCTACTTGCCGAATGGTGGCTCATTCTTTGACCAAGCCTATTACTAGAGTTGTTTTCCTTTCTCACATTTGGAGTACGGGACTATTAGGATTTGATATGTTTCTTATGACATCTCATGTACTTGATATTATTTATTATATTTTCTTTTCTTGATTTTAGAATAAATGGATTATCTTTGTCATTATATATACATCCTTATTAAGAGTGTCACCAGGCTTCAATTAATACACTCACACGGGTAATTCACCTTGGCGCTAATTTAGCAAGCAAGATGAGGCATAATTGTCTTAGGCACCAATAGGCCTAATAAGATGATACATCTAATAATTCAAACATGTCACCTTAGTCAGAGCTAAGATGAGACCTAAAAAGGTAGATCGATAATAGAGTATGATCACAACTCTATGTAACCTATATACAGCCAAATGTGAGATTTCAGACAAAAGTGACTGGCTAAACAACTCAGGTTAGGCGCTTTTAGAGCGACTAGACTCAGATTCGTATAGCATATTTTATTATACATTTATATAGCACGCCTTCGCGGGTTAAGCCATAACATGTAAATCATACTGCATGTGCTAAATGCAGACCGATAATGGGAGTGATCAATGAATCCCTGCTTTATCACTATGTGTGCCACTTGGATTGATATATTTTTTTTATCCTTTATAGTATCCCTTTTCACCTTAGACTATGTCATAAAGAGGATACTCGATGTTGCTACTTTAGCATATGCCCTTGGATTATAGAAGATCTGTTCCTGCGGGGCATGTCCTAGAAAGCGGTTAGGTCTAATTGAAATGACATGAGGGCTTTGGGAAGAAAGTTCAATATTACACCATGTTATGTGACTCATTGCTCGAGTGGCTTTGTCGATTCTCTTTTGGATAGGAGTCATGAATACATAACATCTGAGACGTCTAACACTGCTCACTGTAAAGGATTTGAGAGTGTTTAATATGGGGTATTTGAACTATCTGGGTACATACGAGATTTTTGAGTGATATATTGTGTTAGTTTGGTGATAACTTAATATAATATTCCTCAATATTGGACATCTTTTTTGTAGATCGCACGTTCCATTTCCTATATGAGAAGATGAGTGAACAAGAGATAAGGAGAGACTGCATGATTTATTTTCCCTATGTGGGTGAGTCGGAGCTGTTAATAAATTGGGTTGGTATACCCATTAGTTGCCCATTAACAGATTGTGATGACCCAAGTCGTTAATCATACGGTTCGATACCTTTAATAGTATTACAATGCAATGTCAATCAGATCACAGGTGCCATAAATAGGTTACAAATATTCTTAAACTCTGAAACTGCAAATCCTGCTCACATGCTTGCATATACTCATCAAATTAATCATTTGCACAAGAAAGGTAAATGGTGGGGAGTAAGTCTGGTAGCCCAATAAGTGAAATAATCATAGCATCATAGGATCAAAAATCAAGCACTTTACACAATTCAAGATCAAATTATTTGATAATCAAACAATCAACACAACCGTGGCTTAGTATTCTAAACAACTAGTAAATCAATTCAATATCCAATTTAAATATTAAATATAGCACTTCAATAACTTGCCTCTGATATCCTCAAAGGGATTTGACAAAGCCCAGCTGTATCGTAATCGTAACGTATCATACACGTAGACATATTACCAGAGCACTGTCATTGATCAAAACTACTTAAGCCACTCCATACAAACGTATTTCAAAACCAATATATTTGTCAAGATTCAAGACAAGCATTGAGCGATTTCAAAACAATAGTATTTGGTTGTACGAGGAACGCTAAGGAATGACTATGTGGCATATAAGAATAGTTATATGGAATTTTTTCCCTTACCTATATCATGAGGAGTCAACTTAAACAGTTCCTCCAAATCAGGCCCTATGATTCTTCTTTCATAGTCATTGTTAATCTTCTCCTCTCACTCTTTATTTATCTATCTATTGATGAAATTCAAATATAACTTAAAATAATTTGGAAAGAGATCAAAGGCCTATTCATAAAATTTTCTATAAAGTACGAGGTGGATAGAAACATGAGGTGTAACGGTTACATGATGAAACTCGACAAGCACGATAATGCCGATTTCAATTGTCACTAAAAATCATCATGATCATTTTTCTCTCAACAACTAATATTTTGAGCATCTCTAAAATTTGAGGATGTTACATTTTTTTCATATGATTCGATATCATCACATGTATTACAATGCAATGTAAATCTGATCACAAGTCCTATAAGTAGGTTATAAACATTTCTAAACTCTAAAACTGCAAATCTCGATGACATCTCCCCTTGCATATGCTCATCAAATTTACCAACTGCACTGAAAAGGTAAATAGTGGTGGGTTAGTCGGGTAGCCCAGTAAGTGGAATAATCATAGCACCATAGGATTAGAATCAAACACATTACACAATTCAAGATCAAAATATTCGATAATTAAACAATCAACACAACTGTGACTTAGTATTCCAAAAAACTAGTAAACCAATTCAATATCCAATCTGCATATCAAACATAACACTTCAACATCTTGCCTCCAGTATTCTCAAAGGGATCTGCCAAAGCTCAGTTGTATCATAATCATAACGTATCATACACATAGACAAATTACTGAAGCACTATCATTGATCAAAAGTACTTAAGTCACGTCACACAAACGAGAACTTTTTAACTGTATCATAATCATAATGATTGCCTTGTCACTCATCATCATTAATTTTCTCTCAATAATATTTTGAGCATCTCTAAAATTTCGGGTTCTTACATTATTCCCTCTATAAAAGAACTTTGTCCACAAAATTCACTGTCCTTAAATTTGAATCGACAACAAAAAAACTCAACTCATAATTATCCCATGGCCAAGGAACCTATCTTGACCTACGCTAACCTCAGCAATACAAGCCTAGGCATCACTTTGATACCAACTGTGATGACCCAAGCCGTTAATCATATGAGTCGACATATTCAAATGAATTACAATGCAATGTCAATCAGATCATGAGTCCTATAAATAGGTTACCAAAATTTCTAAACTCTGAAACTGCAAATCATGCTCACATCCCCGCTTGCATATGCTCATCAACTTAATCATATGCCCAGGAAAGGTAAATGAGAAGGGGTGAGTTGCGTAGCCCAATAAGTGAAATAATCATAGCACCCTAGAATAAAAAATCAAGCACGTTACCTAATTCAAGATAGAAATATTCGATAATCAAACAGTCAATGCAACCGTGGCTTAGTATTTTGAACAACTAGTAAACCAATTCAATATCCAATTTGCATATCGAACATAAAACTTTAGCATCTTACCTCCGATATCCTCAAAGGAATCTGCCAAAGCCCAGCTGTATCATAATCATAACATCATGCACGTAGACATAGTACCAGAACACTGGGATTGATCAAAAGTACTTAAGCCACACCTCACAAAAGTATTTCAAAACTAATATATTTGTTAATATTCAAGACAAGCATTTGAGCAAGATTTTAGAACAATAGTGTTTGGTAGTATGAGGAACGTTAAGGAATAACCACATGGCATATATATGAAATTTTCGTTTCCTATATCTTGAAGAATCCACTTAAACAGTCCCTTTATATCAGGCTCTATAATTCTTTTTTCATAGTCACGGCTAATATTCTTTTCTCACTCTTTATTTATTTATTTATCATTTAATGAAAGCCAAAGATAACTTAAAATTATTTCATAGAATTTTTTAGGAAGCACGAGGTGGATAAAAACACGAGGTGTAACGTGTAACGACCCGATCCACGCCCTACCACAGGGCAATGCCTCCCTCAAAAGGGCTAGCCAAGTAGGTACTTATGAGTTCCTTAGCAAGGTCTTATAAGGGTCATCTCATACTATTCCACATCCGATGTGGGATATTACAATCTCCCCTCCTTATATCTTAGTGTCCTCGCTAAGGCTCAATCAAACATAGCCCAGAATCTTCCTCTCTAGCCAATGTGGGATATACTGGGCTCACCCTTCGTTGCCCCAACCATCATCTTAATGTGGGATATACCCGGACTGGCCTTCGTTTCCTCAACCATCGGCAACCCGACTGGATAGCCCAGCCCGAGCTTTCGAAAGTCGGCTCTAATACCAACTGTAACATCCCAAAATTTCCGGAACCTTAACACTCGCTCGATTGGATGCACTCAGACAATTACGTTCTCAAACTCAAGCAATTTAGAACCATCAGTCCATCAGAGCAACTAAACCATTGAGTAAAATAATACTCTTAGAGTACAATTATAGTTGAAACATCAAATCTAAGCTAATACTAAATAACATTAATGGCCCACGCAGGGGTTCTAAAGGCTATTAGTGAAACTTAAATTCTCTTTCGCTCAGCTCAGATCTAGTCCACAACCAATGCGATCTGTTGTTGGTTATCACCTGCGGAAAGGAAATCAAAGGGGAGTGAGCTTTTGAGAGCTCAGTGAGGTCGCTTAAACAAAGAAATTACGAAATAATTTATAAATGTAAAACAATGATGGTTTTGTTCAAGAAGCAATTCGATCAGATGTCAATATGATTTTCCGATGTGATGCAAACAATCAATCACAGATACACCGGCTACTCTGGGGTACTAGTCCACACTAATACACCGGCTAGTCCGTCAAGGTACTAGCCCACACCAATACACCAGCTAGTCCGTCAACACCAAATCCTCCAATATACATCAACTCCCGCCAAACATACCAATACAAAAAATCATGTCAATATGCAGAATGACAACAAAATCGATAAATGCAACATGTTATTCAATGCTCGATGGACAAAATTAATGAGCACCGATAAGAGTTTCAATAAACGTTTTAAGGCTCAACGAAAGATTTTTTTAAGGCAAACAATGCGACTTAATCACAATAATAGAATTCAAAACAATAGCGATAACAATTAAAAAAATGTTAATGAGGACAAATAGAGGAAACTGGATTTCAGAAGAAATCCTTTACCTCGGTTCAAGTTAAGCAATGCTACCAATTCTCGATCAATATTTTATGAATAAACCTAGATTGGCAATCCATTTGTTAGAACATAATCCATGCTGCAATATTATAAACCTAATATCATATACCCCCACGTGCTCACTTCTAACCCCAAAATGGCTCAACTTAGAACGCGCCTAGCACGGCCAATCTAACCGAGAACCATGTATGATCCTTAACGCGTGTTGATATTTCAAAATTCAAAATAAATTAAAATAAAACGCTTTTATAGCTTTAAACATTATAAAAAGTCAAAACATGAATTTTCTAAATTTTTGAATTAAAATAATTTCCTTAAATACAATAAAAACCCATAAATTGTCAAAATTACTTTCATTTGAAGAATAAGTCCCATAATTTTTACACAAACTTTAAAATATATATAAAAATTTTAGAAATTAAAATCAAAATTTAAAAGACACTAAAACTATTTCTTTATGTTTCGTTTTTCTAAATTCAATGCGATATTGAAAATGATAACAAATTGACTCCAAAAATCATCAAATTTATACTGAGTTTTATTTACACCATAAAGACATTACTATAATTTTTTCCAGAACAGTTCCAGGGTTTAAAGGCTCCAAATGAATTTTAGAAGAACTGAAATTATAGAAACTATTAAAAATACCAAACGATATCAGAAAAATATGCAATTTTAACAGTAATTATAATTTTTCTTGGAGAACATTCCTGTAAATTTTCATCATTTTTGGACAATGGTACAGTGCCCAACAGCCACGTGGTACAGCTGTGCGAGCACGGTGTACTACCTTGATGCTCAAACCCATTGCTGTGTAACCCTCTTCTTCGTCCTTAGCAGTCCTGTGCAAACCCTGAACACTCACTCATCACATCAACCACTCAATACAACTCCTCCCCTTTTCCTTGGACACATTTACAACACACATACACATGCATCCCATCTTCTCCATATATATTTACACTACTGATTTCTTATACATACACACAACCATACTTAGAAGTTTACAGGAACACTCACACTCCATACACAACCCACAAACCTCCACTCACTCTCATATTGTGCACACCACGCACACGCTAACACACACTATAACCACAATACACGTACTTACATACACTACACCTCACCATTATGCACCCAACCCACACTACACTCCAAGCCTTACCCCATACACCACATCACAAATGCAATTCATACCCACTGCCTTATGGCAGTGGGTTTCTAGCTCTCTTTTGTTTTTTCTTCTATTTTCCAACACTGCACTTCACCTACACATTAACTCCAAAGACTAACCCTATTCAACCACAGACCAGCACTAATTCTCTTCACCTTCCCACATCAAGCTGCCATCACGGCAGCTGTTTCGTGCATTCCTTCAATTACACCGCATACACATACACTCTTTGGGGCACAATTCACACACTGCACACACAGTTCACCTTCTGCAAATACACACCTTTCACACACTGATTCACTCCTAAACCAAGATTTACTCACAATACACACAGTCATGCTCAACCCACATGATGCCCCCGTCAATGTACCCATCACGCACAAACATACATTCACAGTCTCATATGTTCACCCTTACGTCTTATTGTAATATCCCACATCGGATGTGGAATAGTATGAGATGAGCCTTATAAAACCTTGCCAAGGAACTCATAAGTACTTACTTGGCTAGCCCTTTTCCTGTGGTGGGGCGGTGGACCGGGTCGTTACAGATGGTATCAGAGCCGACTCTCGAAAGCTCAGGCTGGGCTATCTAGTCGACTTGCTGATGGTTCGGGAAACGAAGGCAAGCCCGGGTATATCCCACATCAAGAGGATGGTTAGGGTAATGAAGGGTGAGTCTGATATATCCCACATTGGCTAGAGAGAAAGATTCTAGGCTGCGCGATTGAGCCTTAGCAAGGACGCTAAGATATAAGGAGGGGAGATTGTAATATCCCACATCGGATGTGGAATAGTATGAGATGACCCTTATAAGACATCGTCAAGGAACTCATAAATACCTACTTGGCTTTCCCTTTTGAGGGAGGCATTGCCCTGTGGTGGGGCGTGGATCGGGTCGTTACAGTTGGTATCAGAGCCTAGGTATATGATTCTGTAGACTTTAGAAGCGAGTCAGGGAAGCCTAAGTTTTGACAAGAGCGTTAATGAAAACTTTAATACCTTAGTTGAACCGTAGTAGTGGGTAGATATTGGAGTACACAGTGAAAGCGTAGTGGGTATATCATTTGATTTGAGGCATTTATGGGTGAGTGCTTATAGGAATTGGCAAGATATTTCGAGGTTGAGTGTTAAAATTGCTTATTTTTCTGATATCGTTTGGTATTTTTAATAGTTTATGTAATTTCAGTTCTCTAAAATTTATTTGGAGCCTTTAAATCCTGAAAATGTTCTAGAAAAAATTATAGTAATGTCTTTATGGTGTAAATAAAACTCAGTATATATTTAATGATTTTTAGAGTCGATTTGTTATCATTTTCAATATCGCATTGAATTTAGAAAAATAAAGAAATAGTTTTAGTGTCTTTTAAATTTTGATTTCAATTTCTATAATTTATATATATATATATATATATATATATATATATATATATATTAAAGTTTGTATAAAAATTATGGGACTTATTTTTCAATTGAAAGTAATTTTGACAATTTATGGGTTTTTATTACATTAAAGGAAATTATTTGAATTCAAAAATTCATGTTTTGACTTTTTATAATGTTGTAAGCTATAAAAGCATTTTATTTTAATTTATTTTGAATTTTGGAATATCAACACGCGTTAAGGATCGTACAGGGTTCTCGGTTAGGTTGGCCGCGTGCTAGGCGCATTTTGAGTTGAGCGATTTTGAGGTTAGAAGTGAGCACGTTGGGGTATATGATATTAGGTTTATAATATTGCAGCATAGATTATGTTCTAATAAATGGATTGCCAATCTAAGTTTATTCAGAAAATATTGATCGAGGTAAGGGATTTCTTCTGAAACCCAGTTTCCTCTATTTGTCCTCATTAACATTTTTTTCAAATCGTTATCGGTATTGTTTTGGATTCTGTTATTTTGATTAAGTCGCATTGTTTGCCTTACAAACAAAAAAACCTTTCGTTGAGCCTTAAAACGTTTATTGAAACTCTTATCGGTACTCATTAATTTTGTCCATCGAGCATTGAATAACATGTTGCATTTATCGATTTTGTTGTCATTCTGCTTATTGACATGAGATTTTGCATTGGTGTGTTTGGCGGGAGTTGATGTATATTGGAGGATTTGGTGTGGGCTAGTACCTTGACGAACTAGCCGGTGTATTGTTGTGGGCTAGTACCTTATTGGACTAACAGGTGTATCTGTGATTGATTGTTTGCATCGCATCTGAAAATCATATTGGCATCTGATCAAATTGCTTCTTGAACAAAACCATCATTGTTTTACATTTATAAATATTTCGTAATTTCTTTGTTTGAGCGACCTTACTGAGTTCTCAAAAGCTCACTCCCCTTTGACTTCCTTTCCGCAGGTGATAACCAACAATAGATCGCAATGGGCGTGGACTAGATCTGAGCCGAGCGAAAGAGAATTTAAGTTTCACCAATAGCCTTTAGAACCCCTGCGTGGGCCATTATTGGTATTTAGTACTGTTAGCTTAGATTTGATGTTTCAACTATAATTGTACACTAAGAGCATTATTTTACTCAACATTTTAGTTGCTCTGACGGACTGATGGTTCTAAATTGCTTGAGTTTGAGGTCGTAATTGTCTGAGTGCACCCGATCGAGCGAGTGTAAACGTTCCAAAAATTCCGGGATGTTACATAATGATTGCATGATGACACCCAGTAAGCACGATAATGCCAATTTCAATTGTCACTAAAAATCATCATGATCATTTTTTTCTCAATCTGTAATATTTTTAGCACCTCCAAAGTTTTGGGGTGTTACATTTTTCCCTTCTTAAAGGAACTTTGTCCAGGAAATTCACCAACCTTAAATTTGAATTAACAACTTCAAAATTCAGCTTATAATTATCCCAAGGCCAAGGAACTTATCTTGACTTACGCTAACCTAAGTAATTTAAGCCTAGGTAGTGCTCTAATACCAACCGTACGACCCAAGTCATAAATCATATGATTAGATATCTTCAAATGTATAACAACACAATATCAATCAGATTACAAGTCCTATAAATATGTTATAAACATTTCTAAACTCTAAGACTGCAAATCTCCATCACATCCCCCCTTGTATATGCTCTAATTAAACATCTGCACTGAAAAGGTAATTAGTCGGGGTGAGTCGGGTAGCCCAGTAAGTGAAATAATCATAACACCATAGGATCAGAATCAAACACATTACACTATTCAAGATCAAAATATTCGATAATCAAATAGTCAATGCAATTGTGGCTTAGTATTCCGAACAACTAGTAAACCAATTCAATATCCAATTTGCATATCAAACAAAATAGTTCAACATATCTTGCCTCTGATAGTCTTAAAAGGATTTGCCAAAGCTCAGCTATATCATTATCAGAATGTATCATTCATATAGATAAATTACAGATGTACTATCATTGATCAAAAGTACTTAAGTCGAGTCACACATATGTATTTCAAAACTAATATATTTTTCTATATTCAAGACATGCATTTTAACAAAAGTTCAGAACAATAGTGTTTGGTAGTAGGAAGAACGTTAAGGAATAACCACACGGCATAAGACAATAGTTATTAGGATTCCCGTTACCAATATCATGAAGACTTAAATAGTTTTTCTAAATCATGCCCTATGATTTTTCTTTCATAATCGCGGCTAATCTTCTTCTCTCATTCTTTATTTATTTATTTATTGATGAAAGTCAAAGATAACTTAATTTGAAAAGAATCAAAGGCCTATTTATAGAATTTTCTAGGAAAGACAATGTGGATAGAAATACCAGGTGTAACGATTGCATGATGTCACCCAACAAGTACAATAATGCCTATCCCAATTATCACTAAAAACCATCGTCATCATCTTTCTATCTACCAGTAATACTTTGAGCACCTCTAAAATTTGAGGGTGTTACACAAATAATGTTTAATTATTAGTCAGGATAATTACTGTTTGAGATATTTATCTCCTATGTATTTGAGATAAATACACTTTATATCTCCTAAGTATTTAAGATAAATTCAGTCTCTAATACTATCTCTATATAATAGTTAGAGATATCGCAATAAATCATAATTCACAAGATAGAAGTCTACTGTGCATATAAAAAATCCCTCCGCACGTTGCACTCTCTCTAAAGTATCACTAAGCTCTAGGATTTGCATTATGGACAAAGAACTCGACTCTAGTAGCCGTTTTCGTACCTTTGAATAAAGATCAAGCGTGTTGAAAACTCGTAACAACAAGGGTCCTTCATCAAAATTTTTGGATACTTCATACCGGTATGTTTTGAACCCACTATGTGTTACGTGGTTGGCGTTTGGAAATCTTAAGAAGTGACAACTGAGTTGGAACTTTCAGAAGGGAGCGAGAAGCAAGAAGGATAGAGAAGAAGATTGATTCATTTTATCATTGAAACATTCTACAGCTCTATCCCCATTCTCTCTGTTATAACTACCAATAAACTGAATAGAATTTTGGAACCATCTTACTTAACCCAAGGGAGGCAAATGTTGTCTTATATCACTTGCACAAAAACAACCAATTAAAATAGATCAACTTGACATTAATAAACAACTCAGCTAACTAATGGTGACCTGACAACTCTTATTAAGTTCCTTAAGTGAGACCTCCCGATTCTCCTCTTCAATTCAAATTCGACCACTCGTCCCTTCATTATAGCTTTTTCCCCGGGGATCTCAGTTGCTTCATTTCCATCAATGGCTGCTGAGCTTATTTTTGATCTTCCTCAGGGGTCGTTGACCACAGGGCATAACATTCCCACCCTCATGAGTTGGCCCTTGACCCCAAGGGCCAAAATTTGGCAACCTACAGCTAAGAGCACTCTAGTCTTCCCAAGTCTCTTCTCCATCAACCAAATTCGACCATTTGACCAAGACTTGTGCCATGGGTTCATTGTTTCCTTGAATCTTTCGATGATCTGGAACTGCCACATGTTCTATGATGATTTGATCGGCAAGGGTGACTAAGGGTAGCTTCACATAATGACTGGGGTTTGAATATTGGGTGAATGTTTGCAATGGTCGGTAGTTTCAGCTTGTATGGAACGGTGCCCACTTTTTCCTCAATCTCATTGGTTTATAAAACCTTGGGGACAACTTAAGATTCTTTCTGATAGCCAATGAAGTTTTTCTATATGGCTATAACCAAAGGTAGACTTGCTCCTCTACAGAAAATTTCTTTTCACAGCGATGAGCATCACCATATTGCTTCATTCGATCGTGAGCCACAGTGAGATTTTCCTTAAGATGTTACAGCAAAACAAACATGAATTGTCTCTCCTTCAAGTACTGATCTAGTGCAACGATGGAAATAGTTTCAAATTGAAGCATTTCCAAGGGTTTTGGTTTGTAGCCATAGAGTGCTTCAAAGGGTATGGCTTGGAATGATTGATAGATAGTAGTGTTATACTTCAATTAGCTATGGACAGTCACTTCAGCCAACTCTTAGATCTGTCGCCATTCATACATATGAGATAGTTTTCCATGAATCAATTGGCTCTTGCTGTCCAGCCATCAGTCTCAAGATGGTAAGTAGTGCTCAAGGAAAGTGTAATTCCCATTAATGCAAATAGCTTTTACCAAAATTGTGACAAGAACACCTTGTCTCTATCACTCACAATGGAGCTAGTTATACCATGTAACTTGAATATTTGGTCTAGAAAGACTTGAACTACAGACTTAGAAATATAAGGGTGAGCTAATGTTATGAAATATGCATATTTGCGCAGGCTATTGACTACTACCAAATAACATCTTTGCTTCCAGAGTTTGGTAAGCCATCAATAAAGTCCATGGTGTTGTGTGTCCAATTGTGGTTGAGTATTAGCTATGGTTAGAGTAATTGAGTAATGTGGACATGCTTAGACTTGTCCCTTTGGCAAATGTCAGATAAAGCCACCGGCTGTTGGACCTGGTTCCTCAAACCTGGCCAATAGGACATCATTGAGAGTCTCTTGTAAATTGCCTTTATTCCTGAGTGCCCCCCCAGAGTTACCCCATGTACTTCATCAGGGATCTACTGCCTTAAGCCATTGCCACGCCCTATTGAATTTTCATACACCATTAGAATAGGAGTAGAAAACGATAGCCATATGATCTAAGGGTAGCTCTTTAATATGTCGCTGAGCTACCTCATCATTCTCCAGACTCTTTTTGCAGTTCAATGACCCAAGTAGGGACTAAGGTGGATAGTGTTGCACATTCTTGGTGTTCTTCATTAATAGTAGTCTTGATAGTGCATCTATTACCCTATTCCCCACTCCCTTCTTGTACTGAATCTGGAATTCAATCCCTAAGAGTTTGGACATTAATTTCTGTTGCAGTAAGGAAGTGACCCTATGTCCAAGAAGACATTTGAGACTGCACTAGTTAGTCCTCAAAATGAAGGGTAATAACTTAAGTGCTTCACTTATGAATAACTTGTACAACTACTAGCAGCTCCTTTTCATAGGTGAATAACCCTTCATCCTTAGGCCTTAAGGCCTTGCTATAGTAAGCAGTAGGTCTGCTTGTTTGGTGTTAGGATAGCCCCAACTCCACAGTCACTAACATGTGTCTCTACTTCGAATGCTTGGAGAAGTTAGGGAGGGCTCAGAGTAGAGTTGAAGCCATAGCTTGTTTGACGTGAGTAAAAGCTCTCTCAGATTCAGGTGACCACTGGTAGGCATCCTACTCAATTAAGGAAATTAAAGGTATACTAATAGGTCCATAATTAGCTACAAACATCCTGTAATACCCTGTTAACCCCATGAATCCTCTCAAATCTTTTTAAATATCTTGCCACTTGCCCATGCAACATGGCTTCTATCTTGTTGGTATCAGCAACCACCCCTTTTGCTGACACTGTGTCCAAAATGCTTACTTCTTGTTGAGCAAAGGTAGACTTGCTCGTTTGGCATAGAATTGGTTCTCTTTCAGAACTCCTATAGAACAGTTCTGAGGTGATATAATGACTGCTCATGTCTTGACCATAAATTAAGATATCAATCAGAAAAAAAATAGGACAAACTTCCTTAAATGGCCTTGAAGACACTGCTCACAAGTAGCTGGAATGTGGCAGACATTGGTTAGCCCAAAGGACATAACCTTGAATTCATAATGCCATGAGTGGGTTTTTAATTGTCTTCTTCTACCACCCCTATTTGGTGGTACCCATTCCTAAGATCCAACTTGGTGTAGACGTTGGAACCATGTAATTCATCTAACACCTCATTTATCATGGAAATTGGATAATTGTCCTTCAAGGTTACCGTGTTGAATTCCCTGTGATCTATACACATTCTCCATGTGTTATCTTTTTAGTTTACTAGCAGCACAGGTGAGGCAAAAGAAGAGTTGCTGGGTTGTATCACCCCAGTGGATAGTAACTCATTGATTATCTTCTCAATCTCAGGTTTTTGAACATATGAGACTCTACATGGTCTAATATTGATGGCTTGAGCACCGGCCTGCAAATGTATTCTGTGGTCCTCTCACTACAGGAAGTTTGTCATTTAGCGACAAATAAATTCTCGACGAACTTGAGTTCGTCAACAAATGTATATGAACGTTGACGAATACTGAGTTCATCAATAATACTTTAATATTTCTCGACGAAAAATGTTTGACGAGAAGTGGTTCGGGAGAGAAAAGAATTATTGGCGTGTGTTTGAACTTACTTTTCACAATTAGAGACGAATACAGTCGGTCAAGAAAGCTGAAAAAAAAGCACTCCTTTCCGCGCTTCCTTTCTATCTCACTGTATTTCTCTCTCTCTCTCTCTCTCTGAACTTTAACAAAAAAAAATCTTTATACTGCCTCTCTTTCTCTCTCTCTCTGGTGTGCGACTTTTCCACTCTCCCCCTCACTCTCACTCTCGCGTCTCTCTTTAGCCGACGGGCGATGGTCAGATGGCGATAGGGGCTCTCTCTTTCTCCCTCAAATCAAGACAGCCCAAGAGAAGACCGGCCTGAAGAAGGTCTTCAGTTCTTCCTTCTTGTTTCAAATCCAAGGGAAGACAGGCGACGGAGGCGGGTGACCGGCGAAGGCTCCACCGGCCAACATCCCTCTGGTAGGCGACGAGTCGGCGACGATATCTTCGATTCTCTCCGACCCCCGTAAATCTGCAATCAACACAGGCAAGTTCTATTCTTCAAATTGATGCTTCAATAGTTTAATTCGATTGTTCGATTTCGTAGTTCTAGAATAGATTTGACTCAATTGATAGTTGATTGTATACTCTGTTTAGATTAGGCTTTAAAATTTAGGGGTTTTAATTAGCACCAGTAGCGCTCAATGCTAGCAGACTAATATGACCGCTTCCACGGTTAATTACGGCCCCCTTCTCTCTCTTTCTCTCTCTCTCTCTAGACACACACGTCCCTTATCTTCTACCATTGTTGCCCCAAACCTAGCTAATAGCTTCATGTTCTGCAGGTAAGTATTGTCGTCACCGTCGCATCGCAACACCAGATCTGCCACATTTCACCCAATACAAGTCTATTTGACTCATATTTTCACATATGCAGTTAAACTGAAACCATTATATCAATCTAATTGATCCCTATCTACAGTTTTCCATCTTTGATTTTCAACACCTCTGCTTCTCTTTCTTACTTTGAACATTATATGTTTATGCGCTTAGTATTTTTTTAGTCAATTACCTGACTGTGCAATTAATACAATTAGATTCTCAAAATTTGATTTTTTTCAATGGAACATTTGATCAATATGGCTGACTACTAGTTATGGGTGATTGCTGGTATTTGATTGTTTTTTGCAAATTAGGATTTTCAATTGAGAGAACCATGAAGCTATCATTAAAGTCCTTACAGAGGTAGTTTCTAACATTTCTTATTACGAGTTATTAGGTTTTTGATGGTTTATGCATTTTTACTAAAAAGTCGAAGTTGCTCATGATGTAATTAAACCAGCTTATGATTCAATAAAAGAAGTGACAAGCCATGAAACTTTCAGATTACTATGCAAAATGGGTTAGTATGTGAAACTTTTTTTCACTTCTACACGTATTTGCATCTCCGAGGATATAGCTTTCTAGCTTCATTCTTCTAATCCTTTTTCTTATTGTAGTGGGCTCCCTTTGATTTCCAAATTCAATGAAACATCAACATCTAACGTGGACTTTTGGAAAAGATAGTCAGATGGCCTTTCTTGGTTTCACCTCTCTAATCAAGAAACCTCATTTCTTGCAAGATATTACAGTTCAAGTAAGTGCAACATTATGGTGTTGCTTGTAATGTGAACTTAGTGCAGGAGTCTTCTATTCTTCTAGTGGTAGTATCACACTAGGCATTTTGTGTTAGGGAATATCTATCCACCTTTAAGTGAATACCTAGTTTCTTTAGTCTAGGAATATTGCTACCCATTCCCAGACAAGTGTGACCTAGCGTAAGCATTGGAATAGTTTATCTTTTTCTTTGTTCAACACTTGGGGTTCATAGTTTCCCTCATGATTCAGCAGAGAAACTTCTTCTTTGCTCTTCATTCTCTGATGAAACAATATACATATCAAAAGATCTCCCATTAATTATGGCTTTCGGATGTTTGCAAGTGTGTTCTTGCAATAAACCTGACCATTTTTTATATATTGATCTGTAGGGTTGCTGGCGTTATTTTAAGTTCAACTCAAACTAATGTAGGAGCACAAGCTAGTTGAATATGATGGAAAAAGATTTCATACTGACAGATAAAACTATTTCTTCAAGTGTATGATCAAGAATGGATAATCTGAAACTGGCAGCTTCAAAAATGCGTGCAAGGCACAAGGATAGGTAAAGCAGCTAGCAGAATCTAGCCCTTTTTTGGCCAAGTTGATATCCTTAAAGTCGACGGGAAATAAGCCATATCAGATGCCTACGAAGGTGTATGATTGTTGAGTAGGTTTTCTGAAATTTATCCAAGCTCGAGCTCTTTAATACATAAGTAATAATACCCTTAGCTGAACTTCTTTTATACATAAGTATATTGCCCTTTTTAGACAATTGAACATGTTGCGAACTTTACATCCAATGTCTCGGTTGTGACTTCTTAAGTTACATTTTTTTACCAATTTATGAGTTAAAGCAGTCACTAAAACATATTTCCAGATCTATGCATGATATGATGCATTAAAAGTGTTTCACAATGTTCTTGTAGGAGCACTTTACCGCTAGTGAGAGTATTTTATTGGTTCAAGCAATTTGATTAGTACTTTTCAAGAACTTTGCAGGCATGACTTACTATAGCATTAGAAGATAGCAACTGATGCCAAGAACATGTGGCTGGGGAAAAAAAGGAAATGAAGCTGGCTGTTGTACTGGGAAGGCATGAAGACATGTACTTTCCCTTATGTCACTAATTGTGTAGTCGCTTGCTTGTGAATTTGTTTAAGTCAGTTGTTAAGTTTTCTTCTCAGATGGATGAGTTGCTTTGTAAGTGTCTGAATTGGAAGGATAACACACATGTACTTTCCCTTATGTCACTAATTGTGTAGTCGCTTGCTTGTGAATTTGTTTAAGTCAGTTGTTAAGTTTTCTTCTCAGATGGATGAGTTGCTTTGTAAGTGTCTGAATTGGAAGGATAACACCCATGCTTGTACTTGTTGACAAAAGTAGTTTATTACACTATTGATTTTTAGGTCTTAAAGATTTGTATGTGGCTTGCTCTTTAAACCATGTTCTAGTATTCATGACGAAACACCAAATACCTTTACTATCCACGAGCCTTTGTTTTGGTATAAAGAACAAGCAAATTTAAGCCAAGAAATTTAAAAACCAAATATCCTTCTCATTTGTGTATTTTCATAACTCCAAATTTGTGACTTTATCCATTCTTAGGATGTTATAGAGAGATGGTCGCAATTTTGGGTTTCTGGATGAAAGTTGCACATGATGCTTCAAGGTGTGTACATCAGTCATTTACTTTTCTACTTACAGTTTCATTCTATGTTCTTAAAGGTATTGCATTCTCTATGTTCACGTTCTTTTGGCATTGTCAAGAATGGGTTGGTCAATATGCAATTGGATTTGCAAGCCTTATCTTGCAAGCTTTGATCTGCAAGGGATCTCGTACAGTCTCTGGGACAATGGTTTTGTTGAGAAACTTGGTACTCTAGTTTGGAGATTTGTATCATGTTAACTACTAATTTAGTGAATGCAATTATTATGATGTTCAAAACATCATTTATCAGTCGGTGTTCTACATGACTTAGATCTTGGTTATATTAGTTTGCATATATCTCTTTGACATGAAATAAGAAGTCTGTCTAAGGATTAATATATATATATATATATATATATATATATATATATATATATATTTTAAAAGTAAGAGCTACGGTAGCCGGCCTACACCGCTGCCATATGCCTAGGAAGGCGGTCACTAACCGCTGTTGTAAGCTAAGACTAGTTGTGATATAGGACATCAATAGCCAATAAGAGAATGGATGTACAAGCGGGAGTACCGCTACTATAAACTTCATTGACTACTGCCATATGTCCATCACAAAGAGACCTACAGTCGGGTTGCCGATGGTTGGGGAGTATCCAGTCGGGTTGCCGATGGTTGGGGAAACGAAGGCAAGCCCGGGTATATCCCACATTGGCTAAAGAAGAAGATTCTGGGCTATGTGTGAATGAGCCTTAGCGAGGACACTAAGGTATAAGGAGGGGAGATTATAATATCCCACATCGGATGTGGAATAATATGAGATACCCTTATAAGACCTTGCCAAGGAACTCATAAGTACCTACTTGGCTAGCCCTTTTGAGGGAGGCAATGCCCTGTGGTGGGGCCGTGGACCGGGTCGTTACAGATGGTATCAGAGCCAGGTTCTCGAAAGCTCGGGCTGGGCTATCCAGTCGGGTTGCTGATGGTTGGGGAAACGAAGGTAAGCCCGGGTATATCCCACATCAAGAGGATGTTTGGGGCAACGAAGGGTGAGCTCGGTATATCCCACATTGGCTAAAGAGGAAGATTCTTTGCTATGTATGAATGAGCCTTAGCGAGGATGCTAAGGTATAAGGAGGGGAGATTGTAATATCCCACATCGGATGTAGAATAATATGAGATGACCCTTATAAGACCTTGCCAAGGAACTCATAAGTACCTACTTGACTAGCCCTTTTAAGGGAGGCAATGCCCTGTGGTGGGGCCGTGGACTGGGTCGTTACAGATGGTATCAGATCCAGGTTCTCGAAAGCTCGGGTTGGGCTATCCAGTCGGGTTACCGATGGTTGGAGAAACGAAGGCAAGCTCGGGTATATCCCACATCAAGAGGATGGTTGGGGCAACGAAGGGTTAGCCCGGTATATCCCACATTGGCTAAAGAAGAAGATTCTTGGCTATGTGTGAATGAGCCTTAGCGAGGACGCTAAGGTATAAGGAGGGGAGATTGTAATATCCCACATTGGATGTGGAATAATATGAGATAACCCTTATAAGACCTTGCCAACGAACTCATAAGTACCTACTTGGCTAGCCCTTTTGAGGGAGGCAATGCCCTGTGGTGGGGCCGTGGACCGGGTTGTTACAGATGGTATCAGAGCCAGGTTCTTGAAAGCTCGGGCTGGGCTATCCAGTCGGGTTGCTGATGGTTAAAGAAATGATGGCAAGCCCGGGTATATCCCATATCAAGAGAATGGTTGGGGCAACGAAGGGTGAGCCCGGTATATCCCACATTAGTTGAAGAAAAAGATTCTTGGTTATGTGTGAATGAGCCTTAGCGAGGACGCTAAGGTATAAGGAGGGGAGATTGTAATATCCCACATCGGATGTGGAATAATATGAGATGACCCTTATATGACCTTGCAAAGGAACTCATAAGTACCTATTTGGCTAGCCCTTTTGAGGGAGGCAATGCCCTGTGGTGGGGCCGTGGACCGGGTCGTTACAGATAATGTAACATCCCGATACTTTTTCAGATCTAATTAGAAATTCTAGCGGCGAGTATTTTTTTTAGCGACGGAATTTTAGTTAGCATCGATATATTTCTAGTGACAATTATTTTAGTATCAGTTTGCTTATTAGCGACGATTTGTCAAACGAGATGGCGTAAGAACACATTAATAATTTTATAGCGCATAAATTATCATTGATGTTTATTGTTGGACCATGTCAAGACAATAAGTTCGGGTAAGAAAGATTTAGTGACAAAATATATGAGTAAGGGATTTTGTGATTTTTTCAACTTAGGGTTTAATATATACACATCTTTTATAGAGCAGCCGTCTCTTCCATTTGTCCATCTGATGTGTGACCTTCGATAGAGAGAGACAGAGAGATCGAGAAAGAGGGAAAGGGAAGCGGTTTTCGGCGATCAAATCTACTTGTTTGGTATGTTTTTTTTAAGCCTTTTCTCCCTAATCTTTAAATGGGTGATGGTAGTTAGGGAGCCTATGGCTACCGAGAAATGGGTATGGGAGTAAATCGAGAGGTTTCGGCCATGGAAACCATGGATGTGCATTTGTGTGACAGACTGTGGGTGGAAAGACAGAGAAGCAGCGCTGCCATGAGGTTTTCTGTGTATTTAATGGTGCATGTAGTGAGTTTTGTGATGGTGTGGTGTAAGTGTATGCCTGAGTGTGTGACTGTGTGTGCTCATACGTGTGTATGAGAGAAGGAGGGAGGAGATGAAGGTGCAACTGTAGGTTTTGGGTATGAGTGGGGTAAGCTGTGTTGTGAATTATACATGTGTATGTGGGTGTAGAAATGGGATTTTAGGTTTCATAAGATTTTGATTTGGGTAGACGGGGCTGGGTGCTCTAAGGTGTGCTTATGTGAGTGTGTTAGAGAGAGAGAGAGAGAGAGAGAGAGAGAGAGAGAGGAAGCTACTGCCGTGAGGCAGTAGCTTGTGTTGTGTAAGTTTTTGTTTTGAAAATATATATGTATATATAAAGTAGAAGAGAAGAAGAAAACGGGTGTTGTGTGTGGGTTGGACAGCAAGATGAGTGTAGTGTGTGTGTTTGCGGTGAGGTGTGTATATACATATAAATGTTTGCATGTGAGATTGAGGAAATGAATGTTGGTTTTGGAAAAGAAATGAGGGAGTGGGAGAGAAACCCACTGCCGTAGAGGAGTGGGTGTGAAGTGTAAGATGTGTGTCACATATGTATATATGTGGTGAGTGTGTAGAAAGAATTGGAGGAAAAAGGGCTTGGCAGATGCATGTATATATTTGTGGGAGCATTGTCGAGGTAATGGGGGTGAGTGTTCTGTGTGAAAAGTGTACAGCCGTGTGGGGGTGAAGTGGCTTTATGGGAAGAAATACAATGTGAAGATGCATGACGTGCTGGGTAATGTGTATTTGTGTGAGAGTTTGAGTGTTGGTGAAATGAGTTTCAGAAAGGTGGGAGAGAAGGAGGCTAAGGGGATGTTCTGTGTGCATGATTGCTTTGTGTGTGTGTGTAATATGAATGTATGTGTGGATGAATTGAAGTGGGTCAGTGAGTGCATTGGGTAATAGAGCGCCAAAGGGAAAAGAAGGAAAGTACATATTGGGTAACGGGTTGACGTTAAGTTCGGCACGTGCGTATGTTAACGCATGCTTATAATTAGCACGTGAAAATTTACTGTATAATAAGTTAAACCATATTAGAATTCTTGGCAAAGTTTTATAATTTTATGAGATCGTATAAATTTTAATATTTTCTGTAATTTCAAATTTGGAAAATTCGTTTGGAGTGTTTAAACCCAGAAAATGCCATGGGAAAAATTACAGTAATGTCTTTATGATACAAATAAGACTCGGTTTAAATTTGATAATTTTTGTAGTTGTTTTGCTATGGTTTTCATATCGCATTGGTTTTAGCAAAATGAAAATTTTAAAAATAGTTTTTAAGCCTTTTAAATTCTGATATTTCTATAATTTTTATATATACTTTAAAGTTCTTATAAAAATTATGGGACTTATTTTGCATCTGGAAGTAATTATGGCTATTATTGACTTTTTGTTGTATTTAAAGAAATTATTTTAATTCACAAATATTCAAAAATTCAGAAAATTCATATTTTGACTTTTTATAATATTTTAAACTACAAAAATATTTTATTGTAATTTATACTAAATTTGAAATATTGTTACGCATTAAAGAGCGTACCGAGTTCTCGGTTAGCTAGGTTGGTCGTGTGCGAGGCGCGTTTTGAGTTGAAGTGAGCACGTGGTGGGTAGATGATATAGGGTTTATAGTGTATTGATCACAGTTTGTGTTTTAACAAATAAATTGTCGATCTAGGTTCATTCAGATATTTTTTATCGAGGTTTGGTAGCACTGCTTAACTTGGATCGAGGTAAGGAATTCTATTTGAACCCTATTTCGTTATTATGATTTCAAATGCTTATAACAACAGTTTTACAAACTAGATCGAATGTTGATTTTTATTGATTGATATAAAAATGTTTTTAAATTACCCATGAAACCCTAAATTGAGCCTTATAGCGATCGTTGGAATTCTGTTTCATCTCATCTTGGAATCCATTGTTCATTTTGATATGTTTATTGATTGCTCATCGTAAAGCATTTTTGAATTATATTTATTACTTCTCAATGTTGACATGAGTTAGTAACTTGGGAGTCATAACGATGGCATGTATTATTGGCGTTATAAGGATGGTTTGTTGGATAGGTTTAACTAGTACCTAGATGGACTAGTCAGTGTACATATACATATGTAAAGTGTATCGAGCACTGCCGGGGTGACTTTGCTTCTGTACTGCTCATGTTCAACGTTTTCTATTTATGTTTATTGCATTTTAAGTGTTTTAAAAATGGTTATCGATTTAAGGGAACTGAGTTGATACTCATCTCTTTGTTTATATTGAAATGTTGTGTTTTCTTTGAGAACTCTTTTAAAATTATCGTTTGATTGTATATAGAAAGATTTTTTGAACCTCTCTGTTTCTCCGCTTTCAAAATTTTCTATTAGTTTAAATGTCAAATCAACCGTATCGTTTTCTTATTTTTAAAACTTTGTGCGACCTTACTGGGCTCTCGAAAGCTCACTCCCCTTTGATTTTCTTTCCGTAGGTGAGCGCCGCCAACAGTAGGTTACCTGAATAGGGATTAGAGCCGAGCAAGCAAAAGCGAAGGAATTAGCTTTTGGTATTCAGTATTAGAACTCCTGTGTGGGTAAATATTATTGTTTAAATTTTCTTAAACTTAGACTTGGTATTTCAATTATGACAGTTGATTGAGAATATAGTTTGATTGACGGATAGTCGCTCTGACAGCTTGTTGCATTATTTATTGAGGTTAAGGACATTATTGTCTTAGTGTTATCGATCGATTGAGTGTTAACATTTCGAAAAATTTTGGGATGTTACATCTATTGCCTATCTTAATGCTCTCTTCTGAAAAATACGTATCAGAGCTACAAAAATCTCAAAGAATTGAGTCTTACTGTATGCGTGTAATGTGGTAAGCTAGGTCTGTACATGTGGGATCAAAAGAAAATAAAGTTATGTATGGTTCTTACTGAAGTTTATGAAAACCAGCTCCTCTTATCATTGACAGCCTTTAACTTCATCACAAGTTGTTCACGCTGATCGAGCTCCACCTCCGCATATTTGAGACTCATGTTGAGATTGCGGTCACTGATTTCTCTTAACTCTACCTTGAGTAGTGACACCTTATCTTCATTTACTTTCTTGTCGCCTGCTTTATCTTCAGCTAATCTTGTGCTTGATTCCAATTATATGGTGTTAGGTTTGGTTAGCCACATGATACTGTTTCTAAATTATTTTATACGGTAGGCAATTTCTATTATCGATAATGAAATTTGAGATGCTTTTTTTTAAGTAGTCCAAAACCTGCAAAGTATTATAAAAGAAAATTTGAAGTTTCGTACACCTTTAACTGTGTGTTTGGGTACCATTCTGGGAAAGAGAGCTGCACTGGGGGGATGAACAAGAGGTCTCTCAGTTGTTGGTACTATTATTTTGATCTTCCAACATCCTCCTATTTCTGGCTTTGTTCGTTAAAACAAAGAGTTTTGTTTTCTCCTCGCAACACCACGCGGTCCAACTGACCTATCCACTAAAGTAAAAGGCCTTGGTGTACTTACCTTCTATGCTTTTTGGTGCAATTGGGGAGGATCAAGCAGGCCTGACTTCACTTGCGAAACTACTGAAGGTCAGTTGTCACACATGCACCAGTTATATGTTTTTGAGTTGAAAACTTCAATGATAATTCTTGATTGCAATATTATTGGCATAATTGACTCTTGATGGCAGAGGTTTACCTACTAAAAAAGTAAAGCAATGAGATGTAAACTATGTAGTGGATGATGGTTTTGTAAGGGTAAGCCACAGGCCTGCCCTCTGATATGGAAAACAAGGTAAATTCAGTGAATCATATCTCTGCCCTTTCTTAGGGATTTCGACAAACTCTCACTTTTACCTTTCTAAGCTTTTGCTTAATCTTGACCAGATTGATATCTATTGGAGTCCTTGGGACCTTATAGGGTCTTGTTCTAGAAGTGTTGGAGTCTGTATGTAGAGGACAAGTTCTTTATGTCCTGTATTCTAGATAACCAGTGTGTCGTGGTTACTTCACATTTTGTTGGCAAGCTAGCCATCATATTGGTTGCTTATAGAGATGGGTTATGGGGGCTTTATCTATGGCCTACACTCGTTCATTTTAGGGTGAAAGCTTAAGTATCCATCCAAGAAGGGAGATTAGCTCTTGTAGCGTTTTCAGTAATTTAGGTGAAAAAGTCATGCTACCTGCCTCTTATTATGTAAAATGAAGGTAGTAGGAGATGAACTACAAAACTATGAAGAAAAGACAGAAGACCAAATGCTACAATTAATATGAAAAAGGAAGAAAGTGTGAGTAATTATCGATTTCTTGTAGTTATTCTCATGTTAGCCATTTCATCATCCTTACGGGGATTAGAAAGCTTAAGGTTTCTCAATTGAAGTCTGGATTTTGGGAGAACATCATATCTGGGTAATTAAAACTATCCACTTCATAGAAAGACACGTGTGAACATGCATGACTGGTTTATGGAAGCCATGACATCATTTTCAGTCAACTTGAATTGGATTGTTAGCTTTGTTGTTTACATGGCCGTTTGGTATGCCTCACAAAATGTGAGCAATTGCCTGAACTACAATTTACGTGCATGCCAGTCTTTAGAAGTTTTGTATGTTAAAAAGGATGTATCAAAGTCTAATACTTTGTGTTTGTATATCCTTTTAGGCTATAGTTGCCCAGGACAGATTGCCCATGCTTGAAGATCGCAAATATCGCACTTTATGACCATGCAGTTAGTTGTCTGACCATGTATACCGCTCTCAGCACTGCGTTAGGCATGTTTTTTGGTGCTGAGCTTTTGCTTGCATTCTTGCTGAGCTTCTCTCTCCCTGATTCTCAAATTTGATGCCCACCTGAAGCTATTTTTCAGATGCATGCCGTCTTTTTACATTCTATTTGAGCAGCATCTTAACACATATACTTCTATTCCTCTCTTTATTTTTAATGCAGGCTTGCAATCATTTTTATTTTTGTTGCGGTGTTCTCTGATGCGATATACGTATATCATCTCCGAACATGATATGAAGCGGGACCGACCTCTAGGATGGTTGCGTTTGCATCAACATGTGTAGTGTATTTGTATAATGCTAATGTGTATTCAGGATAAATGTCAAGCTTTTTTGCTACGTAGTTACACTATAAGAAAAAAGACCTATGTCAACAGTAAAAAACCGCTATCGTAGCCCAAATGACCGCTACCATAGCCTATCGCAGCGGTCATATACCGCTTGTGTAGGTCTCGCTGCCTTAGATATATGGCAGCGGTCATGGGAGTTTTAGCAGCGGGGTTCCCGCTTTTATATCTTTTCCTCCATCAATTTCTTATGTTCCCATATGGCAGCGGTCAAGGTTAGTAGCAGCGGTTAATAACTGCCTATGGCAGCATTAGGAGACCGCTGCCATAGCTGTTTTTCTTTTGAAAAAAAAATTAATATGAATTCCTGGATATATTTCTTATCACACGTTAAAAATGATACAAATAAAGTGGTACAAACAAGATGTAAGTCACGTACAACAGCAATTAAAACTTGATATTCGACATATAAAATTGTTAGTAGTTTACATCATACAAATCCCTAAACTAAATTACAATTTTCTCAAACAAAACAAATCAATGAGTCTTGCTCAGAGAATGTACGAGATCCAATGCAGATCATAGCTTCCAACATAGCCTCCGCAATCCAAAGGCGCACTAGCCAACTTGAGCTTAAAAATGCCAAAGGAACATGCACATGTATAATGAACATATTAGCTACCCATCAAGCTGGAATTAAGATCAGGTGGCTCATCCAAGGCCTAAAAGGTACAAAAAACATGTACTGTAAATAGGACACTAGCATATGTACAAGCTCATTGTTGGCCAAAGGATCTTAATCCAAGAGGTCACATTGACAAAGACATGCCTCTCAACCCAGCGGGAGGAGATATAATGCCAAAGCAGTTGCACAAACTATATTGCCAAAGCAATTGCTGTGAATATAGGCACGTCGTTAATAATCAGTGAAACAGTAACTTTGAAACTTGTGAATTTGGAATTTAATGGCTTGTAAACAGGAGGCAACAACGAAAAAAGAAAGAGAAACCTCAAAAAAGGAAAACCTCTATCACCTGCTAAGACCTTCTTCTGTGTTACTTAAAGGCGCTTTACGAGCACCTACATGCCTCACATCTTGCATTGTGCTGGTAAAATATGAAAGGTGTAAAGAACAAATAACAAATGGTTTATGCAGCTTACCCATTCTAAGTTTCTACAGTCTGATCAAAAGAGAAATGGCCAAAGATATCAGGACTTAAATCTCAATTTTGTTCTTCCCTAGCCCCCCAATACCCAACAATATAGTGATAAGTATCACTTCCTTTATCCTTTGCAAGTAACATTATCTGGCTTAGAACAATTGAAACATTATTCATCCGCTAGCTTTCATAAGTAAAAGCACATTTAGGTATGCTGCTCCATTTTAAATTTTCTTCCAATTCAAAGGTCATCTTTTGAAGCATTCACATTTTATAAGTACTGCAATTTATTCTCTACACTCCTAATCAGGTCGACTAACATGTTCAATCGATTATATAAATAGATAAACAAACTCCAAGCACCTGAGAGGAGTAAGAGTTTCAAAAGCTCTTGGTAACAGAATAACCAAGACTGGTACACCCAGAAGGCATATTTTCAGTCCTTATTTCAGACTATCCACCCAGATGCCCACTACAGGTTGCATTGCCATCACGGAAACATGACAAGATATAACCTACCTGCCGCTGACGCTGTTCTCGTTGCAGCTTCTCTGCATTTGCCATTTTGTACTTCCCATTTTCCAGGCACCTTTGATCAGGTCTTAACATTGAATCTGTTGGTGGCAACTTTTCCTGTGTATAAAAGAAGATAGAATATTACAGAATATAGAAACTCTATACACTTAAACTCTATACGAATGTACAATGAAGCAAAAACTTCGAGTTATTTTTAAGGCAAACATGATAGTGGCACTTCTTGGACCACCTTTTCTTTTGTTTTCTTTCTTTACCAAAAGTAACCATCATATTCCTGTCGGATTAGGCCAAGAAATTTCTTAGCCGATAGGTTTTTAGTTTGTACTTGCCATTACCCCATTAATTAGATTTAGCCACAAAAGAGCCTTGATGTCCTTCCATCGGATGGAGATTATGTAAAGTAAGTTAGTACATTGCACTATCAATGCTTACTCCTGAACTCTTTAAAATGTTAGATTATCTCAATTCTAAAATTGCTTCAAGAGGTTAAGGACAGGCGGGGAGAGAAATGGGGAGGAGAAACCAGCAGTGAATGAGCACTAAGGACTACATTGCCAAATGAGGCAGGATGAGACAATTGTGCCAATTATTCTAGTCAACAATACTGTTGAGAAATTCTTAAAAAACTGCTTTTTCTTGACCTGGAAACTAGGGACAACAGATTTCAAAACATAAATAGCCAAATTTTTAACTCAATATTAAGAGCAAAAAGTCAATAGTTTAGCTAGCATAATGAAGAGTCAAAGAAGCAACATCTCAAACATTTTGAATCCAATGGAAAAAATAACCAAAAGATCTAAAATATAATCAAATTCTCCTGCAGAATGAAATTTCAAGCAATAATCATCGAATACATCCATTGCATTTCTATCAGTACAAGTGCAATGCACACATAGAGGGAAATCTTACCCAGCACTGAATATGATTAGTGGCCACAAATGAATGAAGAACAGCTCTTCATTGAAGACGAAGACGCACGAGATTTTGCCTTTACTCACTAACAATAGCACTCCTCCCTCAAGCCCCATCATGGAAACTTTCTTCTTGACTTCTTTCATTAATTGACAGCCAACCTAGTAACCTGCTTGCACAATTGTCAAAAAACATAATCAACAATTGAGCATGATGATGGTATTAGTATCACAATCAAACCCTAAATAGAACCATATCTGTGGAAATATGAGCCAAATCGAGTAGTGGTGGGTGGGATGCAGCAAATCTGTTGCTGGGACGGGACCGTGGAGGCAACGATGGTAAGACAGATCTTACATGAAGAAGATGAAGCTATTAATTAAGTTTACAGAGATGATAACAGGGTGTGTGTGCGTGTGTGAGTGAGAGAGAGAGAGAGAGAGAGAGAGAGCCAGGGGGGAGACCTGGTCGCCTCTGTTTGGAACAGGGTGATTGACCCAAACAGAAGAGGAAAAACAACTAGGGGCAAAGCAAGATGGGAAAATTAAGAAAAAATGGGTTTTGGAGTTAAATATACGTAGATGATGGGTTTATTTTGAAAAATTGTGAAAAAGGGGGGTCACTTTTTAAAATCTCTGAAAAAGGGAGTTGGTTGGAAAAAAATGGTTTTTGTTTACGACCTACTTTTCCATTTCCCAAATTACCCCTCCCCAATTTCTTCTCCACTTCTCCCCCAATCCCGGTTTTATTCCCCTTTACAATCTGATTCTTTCCAAATTCTTCCAACCCCACCCACCCCACCCTGCGGCGGATACCCACCCCACCCCCTGCCCCTCTATTTCCCTCCATGCACTTTTGCATAACAGACTGGGTCATCCGCAGAATCCGACATGCACTTTTGCATAATAGACTTGTGTTTCCACATAAAATGACTAGTGTCACCCAAACTGTGCGTCTATACCATTCTACCAATTCATCTGCAGGAAGAGAAACTATGAAACTTGACATGCCCAGATTGTCCTACCAATTCATTTACTACCTTCTTCTACACCGTGATAAGGCGACGAATCAACCAGCGACAAGCTAGGCATACGGCTGTGAGATCGGCTCAATCGAGAGCCTCGACGCTGTAGTTTTAGTGGGGGCTGCTTGGCATCGATCTTGGTGAGTTTGCACTCCGTCGCAGGATTTGCCTCATCGCTGATATCAAATGCATGGCCAGGTTCAGCGGGGGACCGACAGCATTAAACTTGTAGCAGAAACTCATGTGCTGGTTCATGGCCTCCTCTGCGCTCACCAGCCTCTCACACCGCATGATCTCGTCCTTCACCGCCTCGCCGCATAGCCCGTAGATCCACCTCCCGTTGAACCGCTTAAGGATGTTGTCTATGTATGCCGCGTGCACTCCTCCGTCAACCTACAACAGTTGCATTTCACGAACTCAAAGTCGTCGTTCGGCTTCGGTTGCGATTCTGCTGCCGTCATCACCATTGCTTCGCTAACCACAGTTGCCGGCATCCCTGCAAATCCAAAAAAAAAAATCACCAAACAAAATCTGTGATAACACCATCTAATAAAATTCAAGCCGCAATAAACACAATCCAAAACCAATTCAAATTACCTGCAAAAGAAGCAAAACAAAATCAATCGACGGATTCCTACGCTTTCTTGTCAAAGTTCTTCTAATTCCTATCGCTCTTTCTCCCAATCTCCTTCTTCAATCTCTTCCGGAACCAAAAATTTAAACATCAAAGACATTTCATAACAAAAACATAGAATCAGAACAGCCATTTTCTTCCTCCAATTATTTTCTCATGAACAACTACGTGTATATTTGGACAGAAAAAATGCGGCTTAATTGAGAGG
This sequence comes from Escallonia herrerae, assembly GCA_033070095.1. Classification (NCBI taxonomy): domain Eukaryota; kingdom Viridiplantae; phylum Streptophyta; class Magnoliopsida; order Escalloniales; family Escalloniaceae; genus Escallonia; species Escallonia herrerae. The sequence goes on from JAVXUP010001317.1 coordinate 48,556, forward strand.
TGACAAAACGCTTTGCTTTTCATTATAAAATGACCTAAGTGCATTCATTTCTTTAATCGCAACCCCCTTAGCAGGGGAAAGCGTTGTTCCTACAAGGTCCTCTTTTTTATAGAGCCCACCGAAGCAAAAGCAGCGCTTGTGCCCCCCCCCCCCCCCCCCCCCCGGCGTAATTTCTGCATAAAAAGACTGAGGCGTTGGCAGAATCCGACATGCACTTTTGCATAAAAAAAATATGGTTTTTTTAACCTTACTATGTTCCCTTTCCCAAAATACCCCTCCCTCCCTCAGCTTTTGACTTTGTGAGATTTCCCAATCTGACTTCAGCAGAAACCCAAGTCGCTCTTTCTAGTCAATTTCTGCAGAAACCCAAGTCATTTTATGCAAAAGTGCATGTCGGATTCTGCTGACGCCTTAGTCTTTTTATGCAGAAATTATGTAAGGGGGGGCACAACGCTGCTTTTGCTTCGGTGGGACTCTATAAAAAAGAGGACCTTGTAGGAACTACGCTTTCCCTTGCTAAGGGGGTTGCGATTAAATAAATGGATGCACTTAGGTCGTTTTGTAATGAAAAGCAAAGCGTTTGTCACCTCTCAATTAAGCCGCATTTTTTCTGTCCAAATATATACGTAGTTGTTCATGAGAAAATAATTGGAGGAAGAAAATGGCTGTTCTGATTCTGTGTTTTTGTTATGAAATGTCTTTGATGTTTAAATTTTTGGTTCCGGAAGAGATTGAAGAAGGAGATTGGGAGAAAGAGTGATAGGAATTAGAAGAACTTTGACAAGAAAGCGTAGGAATCCGTCAATTGATTTTGTTTTGCTTCTTTTGCAGGTAATTTGAATTGGTTTTGGATTGTGTTTGTTGCGGCTTGAATTTTATTAGATGGTGTTATCATGGATTTTGTTTGGTGATTTTTTTTTTTTTGGATTTGCAGGGATGCCGGCAACTGTGGTTAGCGAAGCAATGGTGACGACGGCGGCAGAATCGCAACCGAAGCCGAACGGCGACTTTGAGTTCGTGAAATGCGACTGTTGCAGGTTGACGAAGGAGTGCACGACGGCATACATAGACAACACCCTCAAGCGGTTCAACGGGAGGTGGATCTACGGGCTATGAGGCGAACACCCCAGATTACCATCGTGATAAGTAATTGCGCAAACTAATAAATGCATTTATGCAAATTTTGCCGAATAAACATGGTTTCACTTAAAATCACCTTCGGCAAGAGTGGTTTTTTTTTTTTTGTCGTTGCGAAAATTTACTATTCTTTTGGAACATATGAAAGAAGGCGTAGAAATTCCAACAGAATTAGACGCTCGCAGCATTCGTTCTTTGAGGTAGCTAAAGGTAAGTTTGAAAGGAATCTAATTTTTTATTAGTTATACCGTTAAGTTCTAACATGTTACACTCAGTTTTAACTAAAAAGATATTTGATTTCAATTGAAGATTAACTTGTGGCAAGCTAAGATTGACTTGGAAGATAACAAAAGTAAATCTAAGGATAAATGAGTAAAACTAATTTTTCCTCCATTGATCAATAACAGAAAATTATAATAGTTATGGTAATGGTATTATGGAGCTTCCAGTAGTAGATGTCACAGTACGACGGTGGTGGGAACTGTAAAGATGACAATGATTGTGAACGTGATGGTGGCAATTGAATAGTTCAAGTGGCAGCACTGTTAATGAGACTGAGATTGTAGTAGGTCCGACAAGCAATGGATGCAATGGTGTTGGCGTGTAGTTCGCGAGATGGTTGTACAAGAACCATAATCGTAGTAATGGTTGCAATAATGATGACAAAGTTGAGGGTAGTGGTAAACACAAGAGTGGAGCTTAATGAAATTCTATTGTCCAAAAAATGTGAAACACCAAAGGAGGTGGTCGATGTGTAAACAGATTAGGTGACACAAGTCATTTTCTACAGAAACACAAGTCTGTTTATGCAAAGGTGCTTGTTAGATTCTGCCGATGCTCAAGACGTTTTCTGCAGATGCAATACTAACTTTGCCTATGGGAAGAGCTTAAAGCACCTCTTAGTTTGCCTCGTGTACACATGGCAGGGCACAATACCACATAGGTTGTGAATTCCATCCACGCCAAGAAATGAAGAATGATCCAAAAAAATGGTAGGTTTACATTGCACAAGTCAGTTTCTGCAACAATGCAAGTCCTGATATGCAAAGATACATGTCATTTTGTACAGATATTCAAGTCGTTTATTCTCTTGCAACAATTCAATAGAAACTTTGGTCTATTTGCGAATGAAGACGTGGTTTTGGAGTTCTTAAAGCTCTTCCTTGGCAAATTGGGCAAGCGTGACTGTCAATGGTACGAAAATTCATGCTACACCATAATGGCACCACATGTATAGGATGCGGCCAGATGTACTATTTTCGTCACTGTAAAATGGCACCATATTTTTATGGTTGGTTGAATCTAGCTATATTGTATGGTTGTTGAGCTTAGTGGTGAATGGTTATAGGAGACATGGTGGTTGCGAGATTGAGAGGCTGGGGCTTTACCTGAATGATGATTTTTACATGATTAGTTACATCTGGTTGGTTCTGAATAATTTAGAAAGAAGTGTAATTCGGCTTCTTAAATCAGGCAACTTTGTTGCAGCAGTATCGAAATGGCCGGTTGTAAAGCACATGTATGAAGGCGGTTTTTTAGGGCTGCTAGCATAGAGCGCTACTACATGCATGTTTTCTTGTAGTACCGTTGTTGAATTTCAATGGCCGTGTGTGACACAAAGAGAGAGTGAGAGAGTCATGTCAGAGAGTAGCACAAAATAGAGCAAGAGAGATGAAATAAATTGGGGAGAAGCTGAGAAAGAAAACTGATTTGGAGAGAAAGATCTAATTTGGAGAGGGCAAATCAAATGGGTAGTTCTTTTGGTGGGAGCAAATCAGGCGTGGGGAAGGGTCATTCTTTTGGGGGTAGGGGTAATTTGGGAAGAGCAAATTAAGTGAGTAAAAAAAAGCCATTTTTTCCTAATCTCTTCCATTGTTCAGAAATTTTAAAAAGCTGTCCCACTTTTTCATAATTTTTCAAAACAAACCCACTTTCTATTAAGTTTTTACCCCAAAACCCATCTTTTCCTAATTTTCCCAAGCAAGATACTTATCTAAAAGGGTGACCTTTAGCAGTGGTATGCATGTGGCCGGTGCTATACCTCATATGTGGAAGCGGTCATCGTTGACCGCTGGCATTTGGCGCTGCTATAGTCATGTTTTCTTATTTTGTAACCAACTAAATTGGAATGGATAGTATTAATATTTTTTATATTAAATGAAGACTTTTTTTTATTATTTGTCGCTAAATGAAATCTTTTTATTATTTTTTGTTAGATTAATGCTCATCAAAGACCAAAAGATTCATCGTTAGAAGGACAACAAGTGATGACAAACCTTTTTGTCGTTGAATGTAGTTTTCAATGACGAAGTCGAGATGTCAAAAAGAAAAAATTGTGACGAGCAAGGTTTTGTTGACGAACATAAGTTCGTCAACAAATGTCACCATTGTCGAGGCCAATATGTCAAGGAAGAATTGTGATGATCAAGGTTTTTGTGACGAACTTGAGTTCGTCAACAAATGCCACCATTCTTGATGAAGTTCAGATGTCGAGGAAAAAAATAGTGAAAGAATGATTTTTTGACGAACTCAAGTTCGTCGATAAAGTAACCCATTCTTGACGAACTTGAATATCTAATGACAAATTCGACTAAACTATTTTGACGAAATAGTTCGTCGTTAGATATCAGAGATTTCTTGACGAAGTAAAAAATAGTCAATAAATATGATTTTTTATTGATGAACACATATTTGTCGAAAAATATATTTCTTGACGGCGAGTCTTTGACGAACTTTGGGACGAATTTTTTTCGTCACTGTATGTATTTCCTGACGAATAGGCGACCTTCCTCGATGAACTGTGTTCGTCCTTAGATGGCAAATTTCTTGTAGTGTGTGGTCTGTGGGTGGCAAACCTGTTGGCTTTTAGAAGACATCTGTGAACTCTGTAATTAAGGCTTGGACTTCTAGGTTGGTGTTATTAGGGGTATTGTTAGAAGTGATGGCATAAATCTGCCCAGAAAGACTTTCTACACTGTTCTTCAAAAGTCTTGCCATAGCCTTGCATGAAATCATCTTGATAGTAGTTTCCAGTTACCTGAATTCCAGTTTACCGTACCTCCTTGCCTTGATAATTGAAGGCAATTTTGTCAAAGTTAAAATTAATATTCCCCAATGTTTCCAACCACAACACTCCTAATACACAAGCACAACCTCCAAGAGGCATTATCTTCATATCAGTGGATAATCATTTACCTTTTGTAGTCCAATTAAATCCTGGGCGCACTGAATTGCATTGTATTTCTGCTCAATTGGAAACTGCTATTGAGAGTTATGTGATATTAACTAAACAACAAACCAATCTAGTAGTAGATTTAGGGTCCAGGAAATTATCTACAGACCCTGTGTTCACAAGTATATGAATGATTTCTTATCCACCCATCTACTGTTTCGCATATTGGTGCGGTGAAATTTTCAGCCAAGGCTTGTACTCTAATTTCAGAAAGCCTTGTTCTCTCTTACCCTCTGTCATCTGCATTTTCACTTCTTGTTCCAGCTTCAACTATTCAGGCTTTTGGTCAGAGATAAGCATGGCAATCAATCTTATTAGGCATGTCGTTTGGTGCCCTAGTGTAAATTTAGCGTTACACCAGAAACAAAGCCCTTGTTCTCTTTTTAACTGTTGTTCATCAGGGGTCAAGTGTTTTAGGGTTTGGGTGGTTTTGAAGCTCAGCCTATGGGTGTAGGTGGAAGGCCTTTGGTTAGATTCAGAGATGGGAGATTTTTGTTTCTCTTGGTTGTCATGGCTTTGGGTTGTAAGGGTCTAGGTTAGTTCTGTGCAGTGATTGTTTTTGGTAGATTGAGTTTGAAGTCTTACACGGTAGAAGTTTGGTTGGGAGGGGGTTAATGCCTAGGATATTTGGCCTACTTAAACAAGGTGGATATAGCCACTTCTTGCTTCCTAGAAATGTGAAAAGCTTTTGACAAGGTACTCACCTCAAATTGTCATATCCTACTTCTGATTGCAGGTTTCATGCCCCTAGTAGAACTCCTAAACTCCTCTACTACTCGTGCCCCTAACTCATCAAAATGACTATAGTATTCCCCAACCATAACCACCTGTTTTAACTAAGTAAAACTCCAGTAACACTATCTCGATTGACATTGGAGAATCTTACGTCCAAGTCTTCCACAAATTTGTCCCGCTACACACCTTACCTAATGGCTTGATGTAGGTTGCATATTAATACATGTTCATCAAAATCAACCGATGCATATGCCACCTTAAACTCATCATAAATGGCAAACGTTTGAAGTCTTGCTCAAATTTACTCACCCACTCTCTATGATTATCCCCATTAAATCTAGGAAAACTCAACTTTTGTGGTCTAGGCATGAAGTTAATTACCTCAGTTTTAGTGGGGTGTATGATTATCTTTGCTGATTTCTGCCTCAACTGGTTGTTTAAGGGCTTTTGAACGGAAATTGATTTGAGAACCATTGACATCAGATCGATCTTCGTATATGAATAGTTCTTCTACAAATCGGCCAACATCGTATCGACCGATCCAAAATGAAAATCATAAGTTTCGAATTTGCTTTCCAATCCTTCCGATGAACCTGTCAGGTCGATTTCTATGAGAGAAGTTTTAGTTGATCTTGTCATTTTGCTAATGAAAACCTGGGCGCTGGGACACCAAGTGCTGTGAATTCTAAAGTCACTACGTGAACTGGTGTAAGCCTGTGATCAAGGGTGATATAAGTGAGACTTCAGTTGTCATTTTGATATGTTCGTTTTAAACTTGACAATTAGCGACACTTTCTGGTTTTCTAATAGAGTTTCGAATTTTCAATTTGTGACCATCGTAAGACACGTGAATCTGTTATAGACAAGTCATGTGAGATGTGATGAGAATCTCTCTCTCTCTATCACTAACAGAACTCCGGTGCTTCTCTTTAGCTTTCGTTCTTCTTCTTCTTCTTCTTCTTCTCCAATTTAACAATTCTACCAATTATGGTCACACACCATAGCTGAAATCTCCAGAACATCATGGTCAGTTGCATCTTGCCTCCTATTAAAAGACCAATTTTTACTCTACCAGCCCGACCACCTTCCAAACAGCCCGAATTAGCAGTCATGTCGAGTTTGGTTGAAGCCTCCATTGGATAAATACTGAAAATGCTCACTAACATTTGCTCATTTCTATTCGTTTCTGAATTAACATCTCGGATTAGGGACAGGGCAGTTGAGTAAGTACACAATTCCATGTTCAAACTATATCCATCATTGAGTCATACGGAACCTGTATGTTAAAATGCGTCCACGATCTGCAGAATTACATCACCCTAGCTTTACGAGGAATAAACGCTTCAATCTCAGAGAAGTTTACCGGCAACCTGTTCCCAACCGGGAAGGAGATTTTTATTGAGGTTTACCAAAAGGATTATTCTATATGCAGAGGTCGTGTACATATTTTTGGGTCTTCGCAAATTATTTTTATGCGGCGCCATTCCACCTTTTACTTTGATCCCCGCGGTAAGTTGTTCTTGGTTTCAACCCCCTACTTTAATGCACTTAGCCTTACACACTGTAAGTAAAGTTCATTATTCGGAATAAGAGCATAAGATGCTCTATACATTGACATAGTAAAGACATTTGAGAAAATGTCTCTAGAATTGACTAGATTGGTACTTATCAGACTAGCTGATTGTACTTGGAATACTGCTTACTCACATGATGATGGCAATACTCGGAGCAATGTTCTTATTCACGGAAACCCGAGTGCAAGTTTTGGAACTCCAATATTGTCAATTCTTGTTTGGATGGTGGATAAGCTGAAACTTGTCATTACATGTATGATTTTCCTGTTGTTTTGGCGGACGGTAGTGACTTCCTTCTAAATTGCCTTGGTGACTGTAAAGAGGGAATAGGTGGTGGAAAATATGGGAAAGGGATTGCTTTCGGCTTGCTAATTGTAGCTATTCTAATGAATGGTGCACGTGCTTCTCAATTTGCATGTGAAGGACATCACAATTCACACAGATTTGGAAACTTTGGTAATGCTTAACAGTGGAGATCAGCATACATTAGTGTGTGTGACTGTAAAAAAAGGGCAGGGAACTCACCCCTATTGCTGCTGGTATGTTTCAGGTGCTATTTTACAAACACCATATAAGCTTCAGTACCATGAAGCTAGAGTTCTACAGCATGCTTTGATGGGTGTGCAAGTCCTATTGTCATGGCTAGTTTCATGGGGGCTAGAAATGACTGAGATTGACATCTCAGTGGTGCATGAACTCGAGATGATCTTAATGGAAATGGCAGTGTCAATCATAGGATATGAAGGACATCAAAGCCTTGTTTTATATGCTGAAATGAGGTCCTTCTACATATGTTCAGTGGAAGAGGAGGATCTGACTAACTTTACACTTTATCAAGTGGTGTTTGGTCACACCAAGACTATGTTGATCCTAATTGCTGTAGATGGTGTAACAAGGAAGAGCAGGTAGTACAGAGAGATTGCGATGAGGGAGTGTTTGATATTTGTCATTAGCATAGAATTCGGATCACAGCATGGAAAGTTCTAGCTGCGTACTGACTTGGTGACAAAGAAGAAAGATGCCTGTCAAAGGATAGTAGAAAATATAGGATTCCATGCTGGAGTTGTTGTTGTTCTGGCACATCTCTGTTTCACCTTGATTTCTTCACCCTCACAACCATCAAGATACATTTTCAATTCTTTTTTGGACAGCAGTGTTCTTTCAGCAGCTGCACCTATTGAAGGGAGCATGAAACTTGTCACTCATGACTTACAAGGCACAGATTGGCAAATTGTCATTAGAGGTTCATGGCTCAAGATTGTTGGTTACTCAAAGGCAGCCAAAGGGGTTCCACAAATACTTACAGAGCTGATTACACTGATTAAGGAAGAGCAGCATTTCAAGTTAAAGGTTAGTACATACTTTTTGTTGATCCTGGGGGAAAATTACTTGTCATTTCCAATTTGGTGGCAGAATCAAGCGGCTTACAGCAATGTTGGATGGCTCGTCGATGAAGCTATTTTTAGTGCTTAGCATGGCTGAGCTGGAGGAAATACAGTCTCCAAGAAACCAAGTTGCTCAAATACAATGGAAAATGAAGCACAACCCTCCGTATAACGTGAACCGCAATTAAAAATGGTGCCTCGAAATTTTTTTTCTTGAGGATTAGCGCTGTTGTGCTTATAGAGATGGATTCACCATCAAGTATGCTTGAAGAGGTGAACAATGAATCTGGTCAGAAGAAGTTGGTGCATCTGCTAAGAGACCCCTCGCGACATTTGTGTTTGATCCGGGTGGAAAGAACTAAAATGATAAATGATGGGTAGCTTGGTTTCCCATCCTTGAGGACAAGGATGATTTTTAAGGAGTGGGGAATAAAACATATGGCGTTAGAAGAGAAGGGACATTGAGATCAACGGCAATCAAGTGCTAGAAGAAGAAATTCTCACGCCATGTCCAAATGAAGTCATCTAGAGCATCTTTCGAATGTTTGTATCAAACCTTGCAATTAGCAACGCTTTTTTTTAGTTCACTGCTCAAACATTGAAAGTGTTCTGAAATTTCAATTTGTAACCACCCTTTGGGCATAAGAGTCGTGAATCTGTTACAGAGAAGTCATGGAAATCAGATGAGAAACTCTCTCTCTCTCTCACCTTCTTCAAATTACAGTCACACACCATAGCTGAAATCTCCAGAACGTCATGGCAGTATCATCTTGCCTCCCATACGCTACAGGTTCCTAAGTGATCTCATTTGCTGCACAAAGGTTGCAGGTTGATAAACGGTTGTGTGGTCATGTGTTAGTCAGTGTTACAACAGTAGTACTGTGCTATTGTTGTTGCATTATTAGTGCAGAATTGACCATGAAGTGTGCATGTCTACGCCATTTGTAGAAGTATGACGGTTTATGTTCCTTCTCGGCTAGATGTGAACCTGACTCATGCATATGCTTTTGCCTTGGTTCTTTGATTTGGATGTTGGCTAATAGCTACCTTTGGGTATTCTTTGTTAGGCCTACTAAGCAATCAGGTAAAACATAACGAGTCACTAACTTCACTCTTGCAGCCTGCCAAAACTAGCAGTGTCGTGGCAGTACCTAAGCATGGCAAAAAGGGCAGATATGAGGTTAGCCTCATTTGCTTTTATCCACAAAATGTGCTAGTCTCCTTTTACAGAGCTCATTTGAACCAGCAATCCAGAACATTCCTGAAAGTACCAATCCACCTATTAAGAAATATAAGCCATGACTGGATGTAACCATTTTATGCATCCCTTCATGTAACTCCAGAAAGAAATTGAGCCCAAAGATTGATGTCAGCCGTTTGACAGATTATTTCGGTTTCCATCCGCTCAAAACACAAGAAATTAATTTCAAAGCAACTGTGCATATCAAAACAAAGTATTGCATTCTAATTGAAACGGATAAACTCTCTATGTAAAGGACAAACAACTCAATGTAATCGCGAAGAGATATACCAAGTACGAGCGAACAACGTGCTCACATCAATCTTGCCACTCCCAAGATCAATGACGTCCTCGTGTACAGCTCATAGAGGTTCACATTATCCTTTCATGAACAGACAAAAGAAGAGGTCAGCAAATAACCTTAACAATGAGTTTCTTCGATTTGAACTGGACATAAAAACCACAAGAAAGCAAGCAGATCAATTTCTCACCTTTTGGATGTACGACCCGGACAAGCTTTCATGGGATATCCCAGAGACTGATTCAAAGAAATGGTTTATCTCAGGTATGTGTCGAACCCTTGGGCGGTCCACACTATCTTCATCTCGTATGCTATCCAAAAGCTCCGTTGACACAGGTGATACCAAATCTAGCTTTTCAAGACTGGCAAGATGCTCGATACCTTGAGGCAGCACCTTTAACTCCGTGCAGTTCCCTACATAAATTCTCTGGAGACCTTGCATTACACCCCTCTCTATAATTATCTCATCTAGCTGTGATAGACTGCGAAAGTACAGATGTACTAGTTTATTGAACCCTGTTGAGAAGCATAATTTGCTTCCAGCATATGCATTGATAAGTGCAAGTTCGCCTAAGTTGGCCAGTGCTTGGATGTGAGGAAGTACATCTTCAATCAACTTGGAGCAATGTAAATAGAGACTTGTAAGGTACTGAAGTGAACAAAACCAACGTGGTACCTTTTCAAGTTTTCCTACCAAAACAAGAGTGTCAATGCCAGGAGGAGCAAAAGAGGGTGAATCCAGTTTAAGGAACTCCTCCTCATCGCTAACCATCACAAATAAATTGCAAAGCCGAGACATAGTTTGGAGGGAGATGCAAAGATCCTTTTCGTCTTCTTTTCTCACGTTTGTTATGCCAAAGCTTATAAGCTGCGTCATGTTCCTCAGTTGCTTCAACAAACTTGATGCGGCTATGACACCGTCCAAGACTTTCAAGCCTTGTAGCTTGCAAATACTCGACGGAAATGTTGTGCCAAATACAAAGCAGAAATTATCGACATCAGGATTGTCATGATATGCATGTAGATTCTGCAACTTTTGCAAATTTCCAATCCCATCTGGTACCACCTCTATCTTTGTGCCTCTAATGTCTAGAGTTTGCAAATTGCGGAGCCTTCCTATGGATTTTGGAAGCTCCTTCAACTTGGTTCCTTTCAAGTTTAAGTACATCAAATTAAAAAGGTCTCCGAATTCGTCAGGCAATTTCTCAATCGGTACATCTTCTAGATACAAGACTCTGATCAATCTCAACCCAGTTGGTAATGTTATGGCAGAAGATGGTGGGATGAAGCTTGTACAGAAAACGAAGAGAGATCGAACCTTTGCTAGGCCTGTGATTGATTTTATCTCTCTGGAAGTTGTTTGAATAGACAAACGAGGTGCTGTACGGACCTCTTCATCACTTCCTTCTTCACTGCATACGATACTGAACTTCTCAGCCTCCGACATCGAGATGGCAAGCTCCCGCACCAAGTCGTGCATCTGGCAAGTTTTTGGCTGTCCTGTGTGTGTCCTGATTACAGCTTGAAGCATGTTTCGATGTACAAGTTCCTCGAAATAGTCTTCTGCTAAGAGTTTAGGCGATTTCGCCTTATCGTGCTCAATAAAACCTTCCGCGATCCACAGTCGAACGAGCTTCATTCGGTACATTTGATAATCTTCTGGAAATATACAGCAGTACAAGAAGCAGCGTTTTAATTGGTATGGCAAATCACTGAAGCTGAGGAACAAAATACCCTTGACTACTTCTAAACCAGGGTTATTTCTCAGTTCCCGGTTCAAGCTACTACTAAAATCAATCCACTCTGACAATGTTTTCTTCGAGTACATGACACCGCCCAGAGCCAAAAGTGCAAGAGGTAGTCCTCCACACTTTCTAACAAGTTCGGTGGCTATGTGTTGAAGCTCTTCTGGACAAGATCTGCTTGAGAATGCTTTAACACAGAAGAGATCCCACGCATCACTAGGCTTTAATGGTTTGATGTGGTGAACATAGCTTTTAACTCCAAAACATGACAAAGCTACTTCCTCTTTTCGTGTTGTGAATATGACCCGACTTCTTCGTCCCTCATCTTGGAGTGACACGTTAATGTCGGTCCACAGGTTTCTATCCCACACATCGTCCAATATAATGGTGTACCTTTTTGGAGCCAAGTAATCTACAAGCACCCTGAGCAGCTCCTTGTACCTCATGGAGCTCAAATCTGCAGGAACTTTTCCATTTGTGGAGCCATAAAACTCCTCAATCATGCGTCTAAATATGTCCTCAATGACGTAATTCTGGGAGACAACTATCCAAGCATAGCAGTCAAAATGTTGCTTGATGATTTGGTTTTTGTAGACCTTAGCAGCAAGAGTGCTCTTACCAGAACCACCCATTCCTACAACCGAAATAATGCTGCGCCCGGGGTACTCGTCAGTCAACCACTTCACCAGTAGACGTTCATCGTCTTCTATCCCCACTAGATGGTCATCCTTAGCAAAAAGTAAAGCCTCGCTGTCGTTTTGCACCCTCCGTTGGTTTTCATTGGAGATTGTAACTTGAACAGGATCTAGGAGGTAACGCTGCCTTCTCTCCGGAATGGACTTGAGTTTCTTGTTGATGTCCTGCAATCTGGAAGCCACTCGATGCATCTGCAGCAGATTCTGTGGGAACTTTATTGCCTGGCAGAGATGCTTTGTGAACTTGCCTCCCTTTTGTGGCTTGTTCATGTGATAGATGAACTCCTCTATGATATCCTCAACAGGGTTGCACATGTCTCTAACATCTTCTACCCACGATTTCTCTCCTTGAGTGAGGGCTCTCTTTCTATCAGCATCTTCAAGACAGGATCTCATGCTCTTCAGCTCGCGCTTGAGCTCATCGAGTTCATCATAAACACCACCAAGCAATGATGCTTCGTTCTCTAGGATGGAAACTATTTTTCCGATCATGAGGTCCACTCCAACCAAAGCCATGCCCGCCTTCTACCTTCTCCTCTTAGCCCTCTTCACTCTTTAATTTGGTTGTACGCAAATTGATGAAATGCCTAGCACCGCAAATTAATGAAATGCCTAGCACAACATTTAAGGTTCATAAGTTGAATGGCAAGTTGATCAAGGCTTGGCTGGTAAAGGCATACATTGATAATGTGAACCAGCCTGTCTCGTGTATTCTACACAAAAATAATAATAGAGGGAAGACCAACTTTAACTAGTCTTGAGTTGTATGAACCGAAGGCACAAGATTCCCTCTATTCTTAGTTAAACAAAGCGTTCATACCTGCTACACGGACCAACCAGTGCTTGCCAGCAATGGCATATGTATTGGACTTGTTGGTTTGCAAGATGTATTGATTGTCTTCGCCTAATAAAAACAAATGTGCAATGAGTGGATGAATTTATATGTTTGCCCATTGGCATCATGTGTAAAAAAAAGGAATCATCTTACTCTAACTTAAGCAATTATTCAACAATACAATAATAATTCTTAACATTCAAAGTTTTGTACGCCTAAACTTTGGAGCATGCGTAATTTCTATTAATGTTAGGGAAAAGAGCATATTATCAATATTTGTCTAGTCTTTCATATCAATCGTAGTAGTAATAATAGACCGTGCAAATGTCAGAGATGTTCTTTTGTTCCGGTTAAGAAAAGTGGGGCTAGAGCATTAGGTTTACTCAGTTTTGGTCGTGTATCACTCCCAAAATCACTATTACTTCACATGTTGCACACCCCCTAATTACATTTTCAACATGTTAACTAATACTCAAAGGGCGACACAATAGGAAATATTTTGAAGGTATTCATAATAATAGTAACAATTTCATTGTAACATCTGACAATCATGTACATGAAATTTAGAGGAACTGATGCAATAAAATTGGAAACCAAAGTTGCTATTTCCTGTGTGTTACACGTAACTGATAAAGCTTATATCCAATCAACGGGAGTAGCATAACACTTGTGGAGATTTCATAGGAACACCATTGGATGGTTGGATTAAAAGGCTTATAGTCAGCTCTGATTACGTGATATACCAATTTTGCACATTTATTTTATAGAATGCATAAACTCATTGGTTGATATATTGCACATATCAAATTCATCTAATTTTGTGTTGGGCTTGACAGTATCATAAATAGAGTACTGGTAGCCACGCTATACCTAGCTTAATCCTAGGCATGCCATACATAAACATTAGAACTGGAAGGGAAAAGAAGCATCACATGACCCTTATACAAGCTAATCTAAGTTAGAGACATGAATTTACTGGTTCAGGACAAAGTTGTACTTCTTCACTATTAGTCTCCAATCTTCTTAACTGGCATTTTATTACTAATTTCTATACTTTAAGATGCCTTCTTCATGTGACTGGAAGTAATTAATGCCTTTAAGCTGGATAACTTTCCATTTCTGATTTCAGTCATATAACAATAACCTATGGAAAAGCAGTAGCTTTGCATTCCTTTGCCCAATTGTCTGAATGATTCAAATGCCCGACGATAGTGGCTTGCATTCCTTTGCTCCTGACCAGTTTTAGAATTCCTAATCCATTCTGGCCTATTAATTGAATACTTCGAACTTGAAGAACTACTTTGCAACTATCTTAGAGCATTTCTTGTCTCCGGTCCTGGTAGAGGGCCACTCTGAAGGGAATTTATCGTACTTTCTGCCAGCAAGCGGCTAACCCCTTGTGGTGGTGTTAAGTGAGACGAATCAACATGTGAAAATGCCAAACCCTGAGGCAAAGATGTGAACTGAACGTGCATGCTCCTGTGCGGTGGCATAAGTGTTTTCGATTGACTGCCAGGTAGCATAAGTTGTTGTTCTAGCTGCTGCTGCTGAACTAAAGCAGAATTCTTGCTTCTGACTGAATCAAGAAGAAACACTAAAGAAGAAGAAACACTAAAGGGCAAGGAGTGTTTTAGTCAAGAATGGGAGGATAGTTTAGGTATGAAAAAAGCAAAAAGTGGTGTGTCAGGGAATCTCCAAACGGAATTAGGCAACCTGTCAGTTTAGTGTAGCTCCGTGAAATGTGGGTACAAACTACAGGGAGTGGAGTGTAATAAAAAAAAGTTAGGGGTAGCCGTGTGTACTTTAGAGTAAACCTCAAGGTTGCCGAGTGTAATTTACCCTAAAATTTAAAATCCATCACTTAGGATCCTCAGTATCATTTATTATCCATCTCGTTTCGTTCTGTCTAGTGATGGCGATTTCTTGTAGGGATGATTATTGGGGTCAAAATAGCCCCTGCATTTTATTTTCTTTTGTTAATGATCTTGTCTATTATAAGTTTCATGTATATGTTATTTGAAGATTCAAATACAGAGCAAGTCCTTTTAACTTTCAAGGATCTTCCTAAAGTTTTTCTATCATCCACTTTTAGAATTTTAGTCATTTTTCTTTGTAAGCATTACCCCTAAAATTGAAAATACTATCACTTAGGACTCTCAGTATCATTTATTATCTATCTCGTTTCGTGTTGTCTAGTATTAGTGATTTCTTGTAGGGATGATTATTGAAAGTCAAAATAGCCCCTACATTTTATTTTCTTTTGTTAATGATCTAGTCTATTATAACTTTCATGTATCTGTTATTTGAAGATCAAAATACGGAGCAAGTCCTTTTCAAAATTTTAAATCTTAAGTTTCAAATTTTGATTACAATTTGTCAAAGTATGTTTAACCATAATGATACCTTCATTTTTCTACATTTCAGTAAAAAAGAAAAAAAAAATCTATAGTGTACTCTAAAGTTTTTCTTGATATAGTGTACTCCAAAGTTCTCATTTATCTTAACCTACCGTGACCTTGTTATCTTAGTAGTACAATAAGGCTATTAATTTAGCAGATAATTACCATAAGACTTTTATTTTTAAGACAGATTTTTATGATAATACCACATCCACTCATCTAAAAAGTAAATATATACATGCGTGTGTATGTGTGTATCCTTTTGAAATGTATATCACAAAATGAACATATAAAGTTGATTGTACAATAGTAATGAACAAAGTGATTTCAATAATCTTTACAAATCTAAGTTTTACACCATACACATTATATTTATAAACATAAATATATAATCTCTAGAAAAGCTCATCAAGGATAAGATCTATCCCTGATCATTCATCGGATAATATGACATGTAATTTCCAAAAAAAGAAAGTCAAAAAATTACTACCCAGGGGATAAGGATTTGAGAGTTATAAAAATTATGACAGTCCACTATTTTACCAAACACAAGATAAACATAAGTTCAGCCATAAAAATTTTTAAAAAATAAAACCTAGTCAAACTTGTAGATTGTAATATCCCACATCGGTTGTGGGAGAGTTTGCGATTGGCCTTATAAGACTCCGCCTATGAACTCATAAGTACCTACTTGGCTAGCCCTTTTGAGGGAGGCGATGCCCTGTGGTGGGGTCATGGAGCGGGTCGTTACAAACCTTGGACCGAGTCATTACAGATGGTATCAGAGCCGACTCTCGAAAGCTCGGGCTGGGCTGTCCAGTCGAGTTGCCGATGGTTGGGGGAAACAAAGGCAAGCCCGAGTATATCCCACATCAAGAGGATGGTTAGGGCAACGAAGGGTGAGCTGGGGTATCCCACATTGGCTAGAGAGGAAGATTCTGAGCTATGTGTGATCGAGCCTTAGCGAGGACGCTAAGGAATAAGGTGGGAAGATTGTAATATCCCACATCGGTTGTGGGAGAGTTTGCGATTGACCTTATAAGACCCTGCCTATGAACTCATAAGTACCTACTTGGCTAGCCCTTTTGAGGGAGGCAATGCCCTGTTGTAGGGCCGTGGACCGGGTCGTTACAGACCATGGACCGAGTCGTTACATACCCGAGGGATAGGCGACTCCTCCGGGATACTATCTCCACCAGGGTGTCTTCAGAGGGACTGTGACCCCCCAAGTCATTCTGAGATGGGAGCTGGTCTTCAGAGGGCATCACGCCTAGTCCACCTGGTAGCTGGGCGTCGGGTCTTCCCCACCGCTGCCAGGCTTGTGGGACTCTAAAAGGGCTTCGATTGGTGGCTAGATCAAGGGGGTTCTCTGGCCACGCCGACGCTGTGGGAGCAGTCTTTCCAGACAGACAGAGTGACGCTGTGAGGAGCAGACGGGGTGAATATGCAATCCGACGGTCCGTGGAGTATCGGTACCCGTGGACCCCAGGTGACGTGTCACTGCTAGGAGCGCCACGTGTCAGTTAATGACATCATCATCTCAATCTCTATAAATAGAGGTCTTGAGAATTCATTTGAATAGTTTTGAATATTTTTAGACTTTTCACTTTCTCACTCTAGAATCCTAGAGAGAGACATACAGGACCCTGACTCTGGACCTAAGCATCGGATTGTGAGTGTCGTCGTGTATTCACCATGCGCCATCGCCCTGCAGCACTGCCAGTCTTAGGCTCTGTCTAGGAAGCCTTTGGTCTCTGCCCTTGCTGTGTCCCACATCAGTGCACTTGTCATCTGACTCGAACTGCATTCCTTGTGGTACCTTTACGTCAACTGCGAACCCATTTTCCTTGACATCAAGTTCCAAATAACAAACAAATATAATATTTTCAGAGACAAATGAGCTAATACATTTATACATCTTAAAAAGAAAAGTTGACATTACTCAAGTATGTAAACTTCTCCAATAAATTAGTCTAGTGTCTACTATATAAGAATTATAGTAAAACTGAGAGAGCAATTAAGTCCCGACTTTAGTTACAGACCATTGTATCATCTAAGACTGCTACGAAGAGAAAAGATGTATGACAAATTTCGTGAACATGCTGTTTTTGAATCCTTCTATCCTCATTAATTATTTTGTGTACTAGAATTTTGTATATATATATATATATATATATATATATATATTATATATATATAAAGATAGGTTAATTGCCCCTTTTAATGATGAAAGGGTATGGGCTCAGTGAAAAAGGATGTAGATTTAGTTTTAATGTTTCACTCCTTTTGTGTAAAATATTGGCAAAACCACATCTACTCTTTAGTTACACCTTTTATATTCTTTTATGAGAAGTACGGTATTAGATATGCTTCTTAGATCGGTTTATATCATTAAGAAGTTGTTCAAACTTTAAAATTACTATTAGGAAAAGGATGTATGATGCTATGTACCAGAATCTAATAAAGAATGTTTGCATGTTTTATATAATAATAGGCATTGCCTCTTTCAGTGACAAAAAGGTGTAGGCTTCGCGAAAGAGGATGTAGAGGCTCCGTTTAACGACGTTTTTTTTTTTTAGTTTTGTAAACTGGAGAAAATAAACGCGTTTGGCGCACAGTTTTCTTTTTTTTCTTCTGTTTAAAAAATAAGTTTTTAAACCAAGGCTGTTTTTGAAAACTCTAAAAAAGAGTTTCGGTTTTCAGTTTTAATTTTTATTTTGAGACCACCACCACCCTCCCACCTCTGGCAGGCAGCCACTGTCGGCGACCACCGCCAGCAGTCGGCAGCCACCGCCGGCGGCTGGCCACCACCACTATTGGCCACCGCCACGCCTCACCACTGCCACCGCAAACTACCGCCAAAGAAAAAACTCAAAATAAAAACTGGGTAATCAAACACCCACTTGTTTTTATAAAATAAATAAATAAACTGATTTTGGTTTTTATTTTTATTTTTTGGAAACAGAAAACCAAAACTGAAAGTCTTACCAAACGTTAAAGTTTCACTTTTTCTCTTTATTTTTATGTAAAATATTGACAAATCTACATATACTCCTACTGTCGTACCATAAATATTCTTTCATGAGAAGTAGTGTTTTACATGTGCTTTTTAGCTCCTATCATACTATTAAGAAATTGTTCGAACCTCAAAGCGACCTGTTGACCAAAGAGAACTATTTGATCATATCATCATCTTAAGAATCTAACTTCTTTCCCTTTTTTTTCTTTTCATATGTTCATTTGCATAAAGATCATGATGCAGCCAAACAATGCTGGTTGGCTGCACATATACATACTTATCGAATTATAAAGATATAATAAGTAATGTATTGCCGGTTGGTAACAATTAAAATATATTTCTAGCTTTTCATAAGGGAAAATTAAAATGTGCAAGTTTTGTCGAAGAACTAATTCTAAAATAGACAGTGGTTAATCTGATTTACCATTTGTCTAATAGTATTCTCATTTATTGTTCGACTATCTTAGAGTAACATATTTTGGTATTCTCAGCATTAATTGTCCAACTATCTTATACTAACATATTTGCGTTAAATAACCTCCATTATTGTCACCAACCATTATAATGTCTTTACAGTTGCCGTCATTAGTACCACTACCATTGCAACTTCCATTGTATAACACTATCACAATCATCCACAGCCACCTCATACAAAACCACCACCGTTACCAAAATTATGATATCCTTCACAAGTGCAAGATCAATTGCACATTTACTGCCAATGGTGCGTCTACCTCCATGTTTTGCTAATGTTAAAAGTTGTATGGTATGTAATTAAGCTAGAAGTTGTCTTAGATCTCATTTATCTTACATTTCTTTTTATTTTCCAAACATATTTTAATTGGAACTATTTATACCCTAATTAAATTCAATTACCTCTTGTAATTTGATTTTAAAAAGAATTGGTTCTAAAGTGTAACATATAAAACTTAAAAGATTAGTGTATGAGACCACAAACTCACGAAATTTAATTTTAATGGCCGTAAAGGAATTACCGGAAAGATTTAAGCAACAAACTAAACCTTTGACAGGTTTGCTAATCATACTTATCAAGCATATCTTAAAGTAACCGGTCGTAATGCAAATACCGTAATTCTGGTAGTAGTTCTCTTCCAACTTAGGCACCCAAAAAAGTGTAACTACAGAAGTTCGGTAGTCAGAATAAACTAAAATACATGCTATATATTTGCACTCTCATCTGGTAATCTCCTTAGCAGATTCTAATACTCACAGGCGTAGGGTCTTTTGTTTGCAAAACATGTGGATTCGGCATGAAGATTTTCACAATTTTGTGTTTGATTTAAGCCATGCTCGGGACATCCTTTTCAAGTCTTCTCCAGGAAGATTGGCTTGACAACAAATCAAGCACATGTCTTTTGTGAGTGATTCAGGAAGTTCACAAATATACTTAGCAAAATAAATATCTATTATGGCCACGTTTGTCCAATGACTGCCATATATGTTATTCGTATGCATTGGGGCAGCCCATACAGTAAAAAAAACAATGACATGTATTTATACTTGCAAAGAAGATGCTGAACTCAAAAGCTTTGTGCAATTCCAACCAGCTTTTCATATGCCAAAGTTGATTTTGAAGAAAAAATTTCAGTGCATTCTGCATGACCAAGGGTTCTCATATGAGCTGCTCAAAATACCGGAATTCTAGGACTGAGGATTTAGTACTATGGAGGTTCTGTTGCATAGTATCGCTATATGATCAATTATAAGATCTAGATGTATAGAAAATACTTAATGCAAATTGCATTGATCCGGGCGCTTTGATTTTGCATCCAATGGGCTTCTTTTCTCTGGTTTTGTTGACTATCGGAGCTCCCTAAGTGACCTCCATATCTAAAGATAGAGCATGGATCGAACTTTCTGTGAAAGATGCTAAGAACCCAACCCGTTGGTTCGAATCAACGTCTGTGGATATGTACTGATTTCCTAAATATCATTTTGCACTTTGGTGTTTGATTAGATTTGAGCCCCTAGTCATCAATGCAATCATAAGGCGTCTAGAACACATAAAACAATAAAGTTTGATGTACCGATACAAAACTAAGGCAAACAATATGCATATAGTTCAATCATCGTAAGAAAGTGTGTACATGACTACAACCACTCATGTAAAATAAAAAGAGAGGAAGGCAGGAAAATAGGCAGAAAGAGATGCTGAGCAGATTTACCTAGTATGGAGACAATGAGGTTCAGTGAAAGCGTGGATGGAAATTGAGGTCGTGGAAGTGGGGAGGTGATATTGGTCTATGAGTTTTTGTTATTAATTAGAAGTCTATTGATACGAGATTTGAAGAGTTTCATTATCTTTTTAACTATAGCATTTTAAGAGGCCAACTAAAGTGAGAGACTTTGTGGATCAAACTGAAGCTGGAGTGTCGAAAGGAAAACGCATAGGAAATCCCATGTGTCAAAAACTTGAAGCTCCAAAGATCTTACGCCAATTTTAAAAACTTTAAAATCATATGTGTCGCAATTTTAAAAACTTTAAAATCTTATGTGTCGCAATTTTAAGCCAAGCCTTCAGCTTTTTATATAATATAAAGATCTTCTTATGTTTCATTCATGATCCGTCGTATCGAAATAAGATCTAACACACAAATTGAAATGTAATATAAATAGGTTGTTTTAGTGATAAAAGGGACTTTAAGCGACATACTCTGCAGAAGATCCCCTTCCAAATAATGCACATACCAACACCCAACCACCCACACATACACTACGCACTTTCATTTGTAATTTGATCATGTCCATGTTAACAAGTTAGAGAATTATATGATATATATATATATATATATATATATATATATATATATATGAAAGGAGAAGCTGAGAGAATGTTGTTCAGTCATCGCTTACTTGGACACTCTCTTAGTTCGCCATATAGACTTTTCTATTTTAAAATTTTAAAATATACTAAATTTACTTACCTATGTAATAATGATTTAGATTCTCTCCACTCTCTCTCACTCAATTTGACTTGAATTCCTTCTTTCTATTTGAAATTCAACCAATTATATAGGTTTTACATTTCTCTCTCTTCTATGTCAACATGCCCCACTCGAAAAATGTATTTATATCTTTATAATTCCATTAATTCCTAAATTTTAACAAAAGTAATTCTCTATATATTTCTTTTTAATTTTTATAATGTTTAGGACAACACAATATTCTCCATCACTTTTTCTCTTAAACTACCAGAATCTCCTTCTTTTTATTTTATTACAAGTTTTATATATAGTTTAAGCTTCCATTTTATTTAATCTATTATTATGTACTATTACTCTTTCTTGGTTGTGTTGAGTAATACAACTTAGCACAAAGATTATTATTGAAAATTATTACTGTAATTATTATTAGTTAGGAGAGACTATTTCTATTATTTCATACACTATTTCTCGTCATCCCCTGTCTCTAAAACCGAACAATTATTACTCAAGTTCATTTCTAGAGATAAAAATTGGTAGAAGAACTCCTTTGAAAAGGTAAGAATAAAATTTTGATTATCTTATTGCCACTACCAATTTTGTAAATGTTACCTCATTAAGTATTTTGATAGTTATTGTTTCTGGGTGCAACGCACGGAATCAAAACTAGTATGTATTGAAAGTAGAACAAAGCAAGAGAACTTGATGAGATTGAGAGAACCAAAATCGAGTACCAACAAGATTATAACATCTTGGAAGCATGTCCATAGAAATGGGGCAAAACAAGCAACATGGTGTAAATTTCCGCATAGTTTTAAGGTATGAAAATTCAAGAAATTAATCGATTTATCTATCTATAACGAATATGAGTAGTCAACCAGGTTAGTTTAGCTTCTTTTCGAACTCTCGAGTTAATTAGTCTCTAAAGCCTTGTGTAAAGTATATTCATTGCTAACAACATGCGTCATATTTGTGACTTTAGCAGCAAACGAGGCCTTCAAGAGCAAGCCGTATCTCTAGACCTACTTAGGAAATCTCAGGCTTATACACAAATGTTGTATTTAGTAAACAAATTATAAAGTATTTCAAAGCCAAAAAAAATTTCTTTAAATATTCTTTGAGATTTTTAGACCAGAATGATGTGATTTTCTTAGCAGACAAATCCGAAATTGATTATTTGTCGGTCTAAATCAATTAGCCGTTTTATGTCTTGAGGCACATCACGGAATTAACTCCTCGTTTCTCCATATTAATTAGCCGTTACAAATCATTTACCTTATTTAAGGGTTAACTTTTTCTACTTACCATATTTATCCTATTTATCTTATTTAAGCAATTGACTTTTGCTACTTACCATATTTACCATATTTACCCTGTTTACCATATTTATACTGCTACTTCTCTCACTATAAAAGGATGAGCTCTTCTCTCATTTTAGACACCTGAAAGCCATCAGAGCTCTCTCTGTCTATCTTTATACACACAAGTTTTCGTCTCGTGCCTTGCACATGGAGTAACAACTGTCAAAATATTAATTAAGGGATCTCATATTTGTATGTCTAACAATAATAATAAATTGGTGGTGACGAACAAAGAATTGAATAAATTATTTTCACCTTAAGGTGAAAATAATGTACCATTTTCTCCTTCCAATACATATGTAATTTCTGTACATAATCAAAACCCCAGCACAACACAAGAAAATAACTAAAAATGTTGATCAAACAGCGAAAGTATCAATAGACAGGTCAGTTGAAAAACAGTCAAAATTAGTCCTGGTCTAAAACTGGATCAAAAAAGTAAGTCTTGAAATGTGTGTAATACAGGCGGATTGGACACCAGAGTTGCACAGGAGATTTGTGCAAGCAGTGGAGCAGCTAGGGGTGGATAAGGGAGTCCCTTCAAGGATTCTGGAGCTCATGGGAATATATTATCTCACTCGCCATAACATTGCCAGCCATCTTCAAGTACATTACTCATCTCTCTCTACAGATCTGTTTACTAATGTTTTCTTTCAACTTTATGTTATTTTCTCCCTACGTATTCTGGCGTTCAAGGACTGTCAGATGGGTGCATCATCTTTCTGATTTAGTCATCGAACAGTTACTATACTTTTTTGGTGCTGTCCTCAAATCGATGTTAGTTCCAATACCAAGAGAGACCCTAGAGTTGTACATTCTGTATATCATGCTAGTCCATAGTCATCCATTTGCTTTTTTTTTTTCCTCCTTAGAACGAACAAGATACAAAAGGGCATTACTCCAATTTTGGTATCTTCTCAGTTGTTTCTAGTGCAAACTTGATATTCGTACATGTTTCAAAGGACATCTTTTTTACAAGAAAAACGGTTCTATACTTTAGGTTACGAAAACAAAACTCTCAAAGAACAATCATCTTAAGTCCTTCTGAAGACTTTTCTAATGACTAATCTTCTGTTCTCACTCATATGAAACAACAAACCCTGATGTAGTTACCCTAATTCTATATCAGTACCGTGGGATTAAGCTAGCTTTCACTCTTTCTATCTCTCTTTCTCCAACCAGTAAAATATATACTGTAAGTACTTATTTTCAGCTCTAAAACAACAGTTAGAGAATCACTTGGGAGCTGCTTGGTTTTTGTGAGCAGCCATAGCCTGGACTCCTCAATCGATAGCCTCTCAATTTATTATTTCCAAGAAAATGAACTTAAAAAATTTAAAAGCAGTAAACATTTGCTCAACTGTGCTTATTCAGTGTTTTTTCAAGACAAACTCTATAAAAATATTTCACTGTATAAACACGTCAAGCACTGAAAAACGCTATAAAAAAATGGCTGAAAATAGGTCCAGCACTGAAAAAAATGCTGAAAAACATTTTAAAAAAACAGTGAAAATATAGTTCCATCATCTCTCAGCATTTTTCAGTGATTAGTGAGCATTTTTCAGTGTTCTTTCTTTTTTTTCATTAACACTGAAAAAACAAGTCTAGCGTTTTTACAAGAATCACAGATAACGGGTCCATCATTTTGATCACATTTTTTTATTTTTGATAAACAAACAGGTCCATTATTTATTCATTTTTACCCTTTTTTCCAACATCCAATTCCAATGTTCAAGTGATTTAAGTCCAACAGTCCAAGTGGTACGACTTGGAACATCACAGGTAACAACTAACAAGATTACGGGAATGAATTCACCATTCAAGTACTCTGTGTCCAACATCCAACTATTAATAGAAATTTTACAATTTATAATAATCAGTTCATGTAACATACAACTTCTAGGTGTGCAGTCCAAGAGTTCGAGGAATAAGGTTATAATTAGATGGAAGAATTTGACACTTACCGCAGCACAGCTGACAACAATGGCAGTAGTGGCGGTGTGGGCTTCGTTCACGGAGAGCAGAGCTTGCCGGTGGAGAGGTGGGCTTGGCCAAGCTGCGGAGTGGGGAAGACAGCGACAGGGATCGACAGTCACGAGTCGTTCGAGGGACGACGAGGATGGCGGAGGAGGTGCTCGCATTGGGCAGTCTCTTGGATGGCGGAGGAAGAGGGTTCAAGCGTTCGGCGGTGGGCGGTTAATTTTGGGAGACAAAGAGACAAATTAGGGCAAAAAATTTATTTATACCTAACATTTAGCGACAACTAGCCACGATCACTAAAATCAGTCGCTAAATTTAGCAACCATTTCAGCGGTCGCTAAACGTAACGACTGCAATAGGGACTATTTTAGCGACCACTTGGCAGTAGCTAAAAACGGTCGATGAAAATACCCGCCAAAAATATTTCTTTGACCCTGCCATTTAGCGACCGCGTAAAGTGGCAGTCGCTAACGTATAGTTTAGCGACCACATTTTCTTGCAGTCGCTAAAGACCTGCTTTCTTGTAGTGCTTGTTATATGAATTTTCCTACCAATTTTCGTCGTTAAAATTAAACTTGAGTAATACATAATTGCTAACTTTTAGCAACAAATGAAGATAAAAAAATTGTATGTCTAAAAACAATAACAAAATTGAAACAATTATTTCCACCAATTTATATGAATTTTCCTACCACTTTTTGTTGTCAAAAATGAACTTGAGTAATCAGAATTGCTAGCTTTTCGCAATAAATGAAGATAAAAATAG
Source organism: Escallonia herrerae (assembly GCA_033070095.1). Lineage (NCBI taxonomy): Eukaryota > Viridiplantae > Streptophyta > Magnoliopsida > Escalloniales > Escalloniaceae > Escallonia > Escallonia herrerae. Next base: position 73,902 of record JAVXUP010001317.1, read on the forward strand.
TACTTCCTCCATCCCACATAAATTGATCAGCTTGCCTTTTTTGTCCGTCCCACAATAATTGTTCACATTTCAAATTGAGAAAAATTTTATAGGTGTTTTTCAATATTTACCTTTCTTACACTTTTTTTATTCTATTTACTCCATATTTAATAAGCCACCAACTCGTTTTCTCTCTCCTAACCCACTTTCTAACACTTTTTTATTCTCTATCTCTCTCGATATTTAAAACTCCACTAGCTAATTTTCTTTGTCCTGACCCAATTTCTTCCCCTCCTCTCTCTAAAGGGTAAATGAAAAACACAAAATATATGACTTGAATCCTTAAACCGCATGTGTTGAGCTTCGTATTACTCAAGACCGTCAAGAAAAGAGTAATGATATGTAAAAAAATAATTGAAGATTAAACTATGTATATAAACTTGTAATGAAATAAAAATTAGTGAGAAAAACTAATAATAATATATTGGACTTTTCTAAACAATATGAAAGATTTAAGATTAAAAGGGACACATAGAGAATTTTTCTTGGCAAAATCTTATGAATTAATGAAATTGTAAAGATACAAATAAAATGTTTAAATGAGAAATGTTAACATTGTAGAGAGAGAGAAATATAAAATTTATATATTTGGTTGAGTTTCAAATGGTAAGAAAGAATCCATAAAAAATTAATAAGAGAGAGGAGAGAGAGAAAATGAATCCAGATCATTATTACATAGGTAAACAAATTTTAAAAACACTTTAGAAAAGTCAAAATAGGAAAGTCTACATGGCGAGTTAAGAGAGTGTCTACGTAGGCGATGCCGTGCCTACTTTCTCTGATGAATTGTATGAAGTTTACTACAATTATGTTCATGCCTCTGAGTAAGAAGTAGGCAACTTTTTTGCAATTCCCAATGTCGGAAAAGAAAGATGTGTCCTCCCAAATCCATGAGTTACACCTAATTGTAGCCGAACTCACCAAGGAGGGGATAGCCCCATCTGAACCCTTTGTAACCGGCTCTTTAATTGAAAACATTTCCGATCTTGGTCGGACTACAAACACTACAAGAAAGAGTTAGCAACCGCCGTCAGCGGTCGGTAAAGATGAAAAGCGGTCTCTAAAAGCATTTAGCGACCGCAAACAGAGGTCATAAAATGGTTGCTAGAGGCCAGTATTAGCGACCGCATTTACTTAGCGGTGCGTTGACCAAAATTAGTGACTTCTTCAATGGTCGCAACTTTTGTAATTTAAACTATTTTAATTAGCGACCAATGTGTTCAATTGTACCAGTAGTCGCTAAATATTTTCAGCAATAATTGTATTTTCTTATTTAGCGACCGCTATTGCTTTTAGGGACCGTAAAATACTTTCTCTAAACCTGGGTTCTTTATTTGAAAAATAAGTTATATTTTAACTTGCAGTCCAAAACTTATTCGCACATTCAACCTATTGTCCAAAACAAATTGCACATTCAACTTGCTCTACACATTCAACCTGCTGTACCCATTGAAAAAAAAAATCACATATTCATTCGAAAACTCATTTAAAACAAGCACATCAATTAAGCTTTATATCGTCAAACTATAAGCATAAGCCATTACAATCACGTCAAAGTGATAAATAAAAACGTCAAGCCTCCATTACATACACAGTCTTGAAACAAAACTGGAAAATGGAGTCAAGTAATTTACAAGCTACACAACTACAATAGGACGCCAAGAATATACTAGTCGGCAGACCAATCAACATCGTCATCGTCATTTTCTTCATTCCTTGTTGAAGTCAAGTTGGATCCAACAATGTCCTCATCGCCTTGAGAATCATCGATATTAGGCATAATACCACTCTGCATGAAGCCATACAAATAATTGAATACAATTGTAGTTATTCCAATCCACACTCATATAATCAAATCAAGATCACAGACTAAATGACCACAATACATAACCACTCAAGAAAATTGGTATTACGTGTTGTCCGGCTCCTGGCATAATAAAACCTTGTTGAATCATTTTAGCAATTTTTGCTTCAGCAAGTCTTTCTAAGTGCTCCTCCTCCGTCTCTTCAGAAACTGAGAACCACTACAACTGGTCACACCTGATGACTTTTGACTGCCTAGCAATGAACGTGAGGATTGATGAGGGCGGCCGAGGATACGATCCGTCTTAGGACCCCTGTAGCTTCTGACCATAACGAAATCTCGTCAACTTTTTGGCTACCATCGACCTTGGAGTTGTCCTCAAATTCTTCCTTATATGCATTCTGTATAAAAAGTAATAAATGTTATAGCAACCAATATGGTACTTAGGAATGCAAAAGTGAAGAATAGTTGATTGCTCACCGCAAACTGCTCTGCTTGATCTGAAATCCAAATTCCATTTTTTGTTTTATGTGTGATCTTAATGCCTTGGAGCATAGTAGGATCCCTTTTGTTAGGTTCTTTTTCTCTTAGCTTTAGATTGTTCACAACATATGGATGTGATCCAACACTATGCTTCATCTTCTTCTCACTACTCGTCATATCCTTGCCTCGCTCACTGAACTTGGCCCATTCAGGTCTAGACCAATAATCCACCAACTGCCCCCACATGGCATTTGATAAGTGCTCGGGATTGAATTCCTTGGCCATAGAAACATCCCTCGCATTACACCGAGCTAGAGCATGGCTCCTTGCATTGAGCATCCACTTCTTGTAATTTTCTGAACAATGTCACTCCCAAGTCTACCTCCCTTGTTCTTCGTCTCAATTGGACTCAAATTTGAAGTAGTCTTGAACATAATTTAACACAATTTCAACCAGATTTAGCAAGAAAATTCAGCCTTTATGAACTTCTAAAACCAAATAAAGCTATGAAAAGAATTCAATAGGCGATCCTTACCAAGAACTTGCTCCAATCAAGTTTCTTGTCTGAATCAGTCCATAACTTCCACATCCGATAAGGCCTTGGGAGGTGGGTTCTAATAATAGGACCAATTTTGGTCATAACGCAATCTTTAACAAAGCTAATTAAGTTGCATCAGAAGTGTAACATCCCGGAATTTCCGGAACGTTAACACTCTCTCGATCAGATACACTCAGACAATTACGACCTCAAACCCAAGCAATTTAGAACCATCAGTCCGTCAGAGCAACTAAACCATTGAGTAAAATAATACTCTTAGCGTACAATTATACTTGAAACATCAAATCTAAGCTAACAATTCTAAATAACAATAATGGCCCACGCAGGGGTTCTAAAGGCTAATACTGAAACTTAAGTTCTCTTTCGCTCGGCTCAAATCTAACGGATAACCACGCACACTATGAAAAGCATTAAGACACTCCAAAGATGATACAAAATTACTATAAAATACTTTTGTACCTTAAAACACTATAAGAAGTTATAATATAAATGTTCTGAATTTTTGGATATTTTTAAATTAAAAACAATTTTCTTAAATACCAGAAAAACCCCAAAATAACAATTAATGCTTCTAATTCAAATCAGAGTTCCATAATTTTCATGATAGCTTTATAATATGTAAGAAAAATACAGAAATCAAAATTGAAATTTAAAAGGCACCGAAACTATTTTAAAATCATTTGTTTCATTAAATCAGATGCGATACAGGTTAATGTACTAAATCAACTCAGAAATTAATGAAACTTAAACTGAGTTGTATTTTTACTATAAAAGCACTGCTGTAATTTTGACGGAATTTAATATTAGCTGCAAATGCTCAAAACAAATTTTAGAATAGCTGCACTTGAGAAAATATTAAAAAAATAACAAACGATATCGGAAAAATATGAAATTTTCACAGAAATTCTAATATTGTACTAAGAACCATCCTGCAAAGTTTCAAAATTTTTCGACGACCGTACAGTACCCAGCAGCCACGTGGTACAACTGTGCAAGCACAGTGTACCACTCCACTGCACAGGCCCATTGGCAGTTAACCCATCTTTTTCTTCATTCCACCTTATGTCCAAACCCAGAACACTCTCACTCACTCCACGGTTATCTCTCCCATTTTCTTTTGCATACACAGTCACATATATACACACTTTACACATATTATATACCCACACACTACACTACTGCCTTTCCTGCTCCTTACCCACACTCAAAACACACAACTGTAATCTACATTCAAAAGCACACCTTCACGCACATAACCCACTCTACACACTGCCTTCTCAGCAGCCCCATACACCTACATGTACACACCGAATCACCCAACCCACTTCACCTCAGGCAGTGGGTCATTCATCTCTCTTTCTTCTTCTTCTTCTCCAACACTCCCATATATTACATATCCTTCTCCCATGCCCATCGCCATGAGGCAGTGGGTCTTGCTCCCTTTCAAATACCAATTCACTAACCATCTCTACATTCAAGAACTAAACCCATTACTCACACATACAAAACACCGGTTCACAACACCAAAAACATGCACCAATTCACTCACGTAACACACACAAATACACCACATATGCACAGTTCACGCCCAGCTGCCTACCTTCACGGCAGCTGCTCCATCCTCTCTTTCGTTATACCTTTTTTTTTTTTTTTTCTTGAACCCATTATTTTTTCTTCCTTTATGCATTACCTGTTACCCACAACTCACGGCCACCATTTCTCACTGACCCTGATATACAGACTCACACTCAAAACACACAGTTTACTCACAAACACACACGACTGCCATTTTGGCAGCCTCACTATGCTCACAATATACTCAAACGCACGCCCCCATCACACACTCAACACACTCTCACCTTATCACGGCAGCCATGGCTGCCTACCCACGAACCCGCTCCCCACGACAGCTTCTTCTCGCTACCTACTAACATTAAATTCTTACGACACCACCGCCGCACGGCTGTACAGCCAGGGAAGCGCCATCTCTCGGTTACAACCCACAAACGCACGGCCATGGTGGCCACGGAACCCACTACTTCATGCGGTGGTGGTCCTCTCATTTGTTCAGCCGTCATCACTAACGGCACACATACGAAACAGATCATTCACCCCCCTTTTGCATACAACAAACCCATGCGCAAAACACCCACCGAAACACTCACATTTAATCAAATAACTGATGGAAATTTGAAGGAAAAAGAGAAAGAGTCCTTACCGAAAGAGTCTCGCCGGAAAACCCTTCTTCTTCGCGTTCTTCCTCCGCCTCTGTTCCACGCTCTCTCTCCCTCAAGCGTTTACAGAATATAGGGAGGAGCATAAGGGTCGGCTGCTCTCTAGGTGCAACTTTTTATAAAAACCCTAACTTGGCAAGTTACCAAGAGCCCCCTAGAATTCTCGTTAGTCATTTTAAAGTTAATCCAAAGTTTTCTATTATATCAGAAATGCCCAAAATATTATTTACTATTATTTATGTGCTAGAAAAATTCTAACGGGTTTATTACACTATCGGGCTTCACTAATTCTTGCTAAATGTATATATGTACTAAGAAAATATATTCGCTACTAAAAATTTTAAATAATTCCGAAAAAGTATCGGGGTGTTACATTCTCCCCCACTTACAAAAATTTTGTCCTCGAAATTTCACATACTTATAATGTCTAAGTACCATGCCTTCACTACGCAATTCCCAAACAAAGGTGTCATCGAATCTTACACATAACCTCCAAAATATGAGTCGAGAACATCAATAGCAGCTTCAAACATTTCACTATACTAAATAATTTTGATTATAACCAGGGTTTCATAATCCAACCAACTGGATGTCATTACTCATCCTCAACTATTTAGCCAATTCCTATAAGCACTCACACATCACTGCCTCAAATCAAATAATGTTCCAACTACGCTTTTACTGCGTACTCTGATATCTTGCAACTAATATGGTTCAACTAAAAAGTCACTAAGTTTTTTTTTTCTTCCTAACTCTCTTGTTGAAACTTACGTTTTCTCTCACTTGCTCCTAAAGTCTACAGAATTATAAACCTATGTTCGATCATTTGTTCGCCTTGGTTCGAGTCTACAGAATCATATACCTAAGCTCTGATACCAACTGTAACATCCTGGAATTTCCGGAACGTTAACACTCGCTCGATCAGATACACTCAGACAATTACGACCTCAAACCCAAGCAATTTAGAACCATCAGTCCGTCAGAGCAACTAAACCATTGAGTAAAATAATACTCTTAGCGTACAATTATACTTGAAACATCAAATCTAAGCTAACAATTCTAAATAACAATAATGGCCCACGCAGGGGTTCTAAAGGCTAATACTAAAACTTAAGTTCTCTTTCGCTCGGCTCAAATCTAACGGATAACCACGCACACTATGAAAAGCATTAAGACACTCCAAAGATGATACAAAATTACTATAAAATACTTTTGTACCTTAAAACACTATAAGAAGTTATAATATAAATGTTCTGAATTTTTGGATATTTTTAAATTAAAAACAATTTTCTTAAATACCAGAAAAACCCCAAAATAACAATTAATGCTTCTAATTCAAATCAGAGTTCCATAATTTTCATGATAGCTTTATAATATGTAAGAAAAATACAGAAATCAAAATTGAAATTTAAAAGGCACCGAAACTATTTTAAAATCATTTGTTTCATTAAATCAGATGCGATACAGGTTAATGTACTAAATCAACTCAGAAATTAATGAAACTTAAACTGAGTTGTATTTTTACTATAAAAGCACTGCTGTAATTTTGACGGAATTTAATATTAGCTGCAAATGCTCAAAACAAATTTTAGAATAGCTGCACTTGAGAAAATATTAAAAAAATAACAAACGATATCGGAAAAATATGAAAGTTTCACAGAAATTCTAATATTGTACTAAGAACCATCCTGCAAAGTTTAAAAAATTTTCAACGACCGTACAGTACCCAGCAGCCACGTGGTACAACTGTGCAAGCACAGTGTACCACTCCACTGCACAGGCCCATTGGCAGTTAACCCATCTTTTTCTTCATTCCACCTTATGTCCAAACCCAGAACACTCTCACTCACATCTGTAACGACCCGGTCCACGGCCCCACCACAGGGCAATGCCTCCCTCAAAAGGGCTAGCCAAGTAGGTACTTATGAGTTCCTTGGCAAGGTCTTATAAGGGTCATCTCATACTATTCCACATCCGATGTGGGATATTACAATCTCCCCTCCTTATACCTTAGCATCCTCGCTAAGGCTCAATCACACATAGCCCAGAATCTTCCTCTCTAGCCAATGTGGGATATACCGGGCTCACCCTTCGTTGCCCCAACCATCCTCTTGATGTGGGATATACCCGGGCTTGCCTTCGTTTCCCCAACCATCGGCAACCCGACTGGATATCCCAGCCCGAGCTTTCGAGAGTCGGCTCTGATACCATCTGTAACGACCCGGTCCACGGCCCCACCACAGGGCAATGCCTCCCTCAAAAGGGCTAGCCAAGTAGGTACTTATGAGTTCCTTGGCAAGGTCTTATAAGGGTCATCTCATACTATTCCACATCCGATGTGGGATATTACAAGAAGGAATACGTCAATCCCAAAATACAAAGTATTAAGTTAGATAGGTTAGTTAAAAGACGGTAAGAATTGAGCTTTAATAATTGGAAACATACTAATTGTTGAGAAAATGAGCAGTAATCCTCCGCTCTGAGGTTGTTAGAAGAGGTATCTCACGTACAAATGCAGTAGAAGCTACAAATGATGAAAAGGAAGATGTTATATATTTTTTAGAAAATATGTTATAACAGCAAAATATTATTGTCTCACCATGTACTGAAGCTACTGATGACATCGGCTGCTCATCAGTAGAGTGGTCATCAATCTCTGGGAGGGGGACTAATAGACAACTTAATTTAAATAATAAACACCGCTAGTGCAAAAGTAGATTGATAAGAAGGTTTTTGCTTTACATAGTCAATCCAATCATTGATAGACAACTCAACGTCTTCCTTCTCCTCATCATCTTCGTCCCCTTCGTCTTCATCACCATCTCTTCTTCAACTTCTTCATCAGAAATCATCATCATCGTTATCATCATCATCCATGCATTTGTCCAAGTCCACAGTATCACGGAGAGCTTCAGCATCGACCTCTTCCCCAGCATGGCCTAAATCGCAAAGAGGCTCATCAACAACATCGTCATTATGAAGCAGCATCACTGTGGGAGCATCATCCTCTTGGTACATCTCAATGAACACATCATCATCAACAAAGCGTCTTTTAGTCTTGATAATAGTATGGCAATTTGGGTCCTTCCTTTGTCATACGCTTTGCATAAAAGAATTGTGTTGCTTGAGTTACAAATACAAACAGTTCGTATGATCCAAGCCTTGACCTCATATTAACGTTTACAATCCCATATCGGTTGACTCGGATACTAGATGTAATATCAAACCATGCACTTGAACATTACGAGTCGATTACTACTGACATAATAATCTAGTTCAACAAACTCTTTCGACTGCCCATAAAAATCACGCTCAATATCATTATAGCAGTCATCTTTCACTAAAACTCCATTGTTTTGGGCTTTCTAGCAGGGTCAACTTCCATCGTGTTAAACCTGAACTGTTAACAATGTACCCATTATAACACAAAACAAGTTTACTAGGGCCAGTAGCAAGCAATTTGAGACGAGCATCAACTCCATCTTGGGCAGTCTATAACAACGAACAATTTGCACAAAATATTAAGTTATTAGATCGCATATATCATCTAACTATATTAGAAATGAGATGTGGTTTTAGAACTTACGCGATCTTGGAACCACTCCGAGAACTCATTATTTTGCATTGTTTTAAATTGTCCATCTCATATCCCAAGATTTGCTTATACCACTTCCTCACCGTAGTCACTATATGTTATATAACATCGTCGTTATATTATGTTTATGAACTATAAAAGGGAAGATATATATACAACTACTAACACTATAAATGGTACAACTTCATTGCAGTTCATGAGAGCATACAATGTTGTGATAATATGCTCCTTATTAGATAGATATCGACCACTCTTTGCTCCAAATCCACGACCAAGATGCATGAATATGCAAAGATGATGCCCTTCTAATTCTATTTAAACACTATTGTCATTGCCACTAAGCCAATTCATCTTTGTTTCAGCATCAGGCTCAAAGTAAAGGGAGCAAAAGTTGGTAAGCTCCTCAAGAATGTAAGCTTCTATAACTGAACCTTCAATGCGTGCTTTGTTACGCACCTTTTTCTTAAGGTCAAACATATATCTATATAAGAAAGAAATCATTTTTCAGTGAACAACTCATATTTGCAAGTGTGAAATATAGTTTCAAGATGGATGAGTGACAACACCCATCACCTCTCAAATAGATACATCCACTGATACTGCATAGGCCTGCCTACTCTAGCCTCATATGCTAAGTCTATAGTCAAATGCTCCATTGAATCAAAGAATGATAGGGGAAAGATTTTCTCTACCTTGCAAATTGTCTCAACCATGTTTTTCTCAAGAATCTTAACATCACTCTCTCAGAGCACTTTTGAGCACAAATCGCGGAAGAAGTAGCCGAGTTCAATCAATGTTTCATTTATTGGCTCGGGTAAGGGGTCACGAAAGACAAATGGTAAAAATCTTTCCATGAATACATGACAATCGTGACTCTTTAAACCATAAAACTTACAATCAGCAAGGTTGCATCAACGTGATATATTAGATGCACAGCCATATGGTAGCTTCAAGTGTTTAACCCACTCACACACATGTTGTATCTTCTTTTTATACAATGTATATATTGCTTTGGGCAACACCATCTTATCATAAACCATTTGTGAATGCAATTCACGTCGTATACCCATCATCCGCATATCTTTTTGTGCTTTTAGGTGATCTTTTGATTTGTCCTTGACATTCACGAATGTATTAAATACATTTTCAAAAATATGTTTCTTAATGTGCATAACATCAAGATTGTTGTGGAGGAGCAGTATCGGCCAATAAGGTAGCTCTTAAAAGATACACATTTTCTTTCACTTGTGTGTTTCAACAAGCCCAGGAGGTTTTAAACTAGCAGCACATTTTCCAAAAGGTATCGTATCCATGTCAAGGTCTTTTACGCACCTATAGACTTCATCCCTAGACAATATGTCTCGTCTTTCAACACGATGCTCTACAGTTTTATCAAACTTATCCTTTTATTTTTGAAATGGATGATTAGGCGGTAATAATTGTCTATGACACCCTCCAAAAAGAAGCCTTTTTCTCGTGCTTTAAGGGTGAAAGCATTACTCACTTCCATGCAATAAGAACATGTCAACCTACCATGTGTACTCCACCCACACAACATATTGTATGCGGGGGAGTCATCGATAGTTCATATGACTGTAGCATTCAAGCTGAAGTTCTGTTTAAGAGATGTCTCAATGATGCGCTCCAACTTCCCACACCATTCTTAACTCATCGATCAACAACCGCATGTACATTTCTATCTTTTTACCTGGGCTCGTAGGCCTAAGAAAGAGTAATGATAAAAACATGAACTATTTCTTCAGGCACATGTCTCGAGGAAGGTTATACGGGACAACGATCACGGGCCATGTAGAGTAAGGTATGCTAGAGTTCCCAGAAGGATTAATTAAAACAGTCAGTAGTGAGGCCGAGTCACACATTTTGAAGCTCTATAGATCGGGGTGACTCAATAGATCAGTCACACATTTTTCGTGAAAATTCCTTCCATGCCTTTCCTTGGCAGGGTGACTCAATAGATCGGAAACTTTGTTGCAGATGTTGTTATGTCATCTCATGTATTTTGCTATTTTAGAAGAGTAATACAACCTTTGAAGCCTTGGTGTCAGTGGAAAGTATCGCAATATCTTCCCTGCTATTTTCCTTTTCTTCCCACTTGTTGGTTTATAACTTGCGCGGTCACGAATTAGACACTCCTTCAAATTATTATTCTCCTTCCAGAATAAGACACAATCATTATTGTATGCATCTATCTTCTTTTACCTCAAATCGAGTTTCATCATCATTTTCTTAGCACTATAATACGTGTCAGGCAACTTTTCATCCATCTCGCAACATTTCTTTATTAAGATTCAGAAAACGATCAAACCTTTATCACTTAGACCATACTCAGGCTTTAAAGTGTAGCATCTTTGTTATAGCAGATATCTTGGTCTGCTTTGTACTTTCTTTCCATATTGGCTCTTCAGAGTCTTTTAATAATTTATAGAACTTCTCAGCACTCGGGTTTGAGTCTTCTTCCACTTTAAGATTGTCATCATTAAAAAAGTTATCCCAGTAATCCCACTATGCCCAGCTTCCATTACCATATGTTGATATTGAGAAAATCCTAGATCTCTAGGACTATCTTGTCTAACGTCAATGGGCACCTCAACCGGCACCCTCAGAATTGGTTTCCCTTGTTGAGTCCAATTTGTATAATCCCTCATAAAGCCTCTATGGAAGATATCATAAGTTACATCGTTTCCAACTTAACAACTGGCAATCATTGCACAGACATTTAATCACAAAATGTCATTGATTCAAAGCGGAGAGAATAAACCGGTTCACTCATTGTCTAAACTCTTCCGATACCCTAATCCCACTTGGAGCAATCCTCCATTGCATCCAACTTCGGTCCACTGATATGATATACTACCACATGAACCTATACAGAATTGCAAAAACTTTCACATAGAGCGACAAAAGCAGAAATTTCATGTTTTATATAATTTGCTATGATTGCTTATGTAGCATGCAAGGTTAAGGCATAACCATATAATGAGTGATCACAATCTTGTTCGTGAAAATTGTTTCTCAAATGAATGTAACTTGTTGTACTACAAGTGGTTAAAAGCCACCTATCAACACTGTTTACAGTTCTTCAAAATTAAAACTGTTGCATCACTTGAGATTCTTAACAATACTCTTGTATTGTTAGAAATCCCAAGAGATCAAATGTTCACACAGTTATCCTAAGATATAAAACGTACACACAGTTATCTTAAGAAATCAAATGTACACACAGCTATCCTAACAATAAACCTCAAGATCCTTCTCAAAACATGCCAATGAGTTCTAGCTCCTCTCGTTCTCCATAGCTCCTTTTGAGCAGCTATAATAGCACATTTGCATAACCCTAACCTGTGAGGTGGAGGCAAAAAAAATAAAGAAGGTATGTCTTCACAATGTGTTGTTGTACGGTCATACAGGCCAAAAAAAAAGTAAAAAAATAAGGTGTTGTGTAACCTGCTAGTGCAACGAGGTGCAGAACCAGCAATGACACACTTAACCTGTATGACATTATGGTGACAACAAGTGCAATAACCTGACTTAAAGAACTTTTAAGATAATTGACATGAAAAACAATTGCATGTGAGGAGGCTTTTGCCTAATACTTTTGCCTTGCATGTGAGGAAGCTTGCTGCTCCATTTAGGCAGAGTGAAGTGAAAGCTAGTCTTTTTGTGGCTAGAGAAAATAAACGCATTTGGTACATAAGTTTTCATTTTTTTTCCCTTCAGTTTTTAAAACAGGGCTGTTTTTGAAAAATCCAAAAGGAGTTTTCGGTTTTTAGTTTTGGTTTTTATTTTGAGACCACCACCACCCCCTCCCACCGCCCACCGCCAGCAACTAGCAGTATATGTGTAATCCAGCTGTGGAAGTATCATTAAATCTAGAAGAGTGTCAGCAAGAAACTGCTGGATGTCAACAGCAGGAAAATTTGACCACTTTATCTCTACCACTTTAACATTGAAGTGTTTCTTTGAAGAAGGGTAAGTTTTAATTAAGGTTTTAACATTGTAAAGAGCAATTACCAAGGGACATGACAATGAAATCAAATTACAGAATTTTTCATGATCGAATCTTTTAATTATTTTTCTAATTTGCAAAACAAATTTAGAACCTAAATCAAGAACATAAAAAAAAAAAGGAAGATTACAGTGGGCTTGAGTAACAGACCTGGTGCTACGAAGATGGTAAAAGATAGGCAGTGAACGTGCAGATTGTGGTGGCCGGATGACAGTGGGCTTGGCAATAGCGTAGTGCGCAAAAGTGGCATTGTCGGCTTCGCGGAGCGATGGTCTTCATGGCTGTCAGCATCGGCAGCGGTTTTGCATGGCCACATCAGTGGCTACGTGGTCTTTCCAGGGAGGTAGGCTTGGGCCGCTGCATAGTGGTTGGGACAGAGGGGGAGGCGGCAAGGAGGCAACAATTTGGGTAGTGAGAAAGAGAGAGGGAGAGAGATTAGGGTAAAATGACAAAATAATTATATAACTTTTCATTTAGTGATGGCCAAAACGGGTGCTAAAGTGGTCGTTAATTTTAGCGACTGCCCTAACAGTCGCAAAAATTAATCGCTAATTTTAGCCACTGACAGTGGTCTTGGTGACAGCGTAGTGCGCAAAAGTGGCATTGTCTGCTTCGCGGAGCGATGGTCTTCTCGGCTGTCAGCATCGGCATCGGTTTTGCACGGCCACAGCAGTGGCTACGTGGTCTTTGCAGGGAGGTAGGCTTGGGCGGCTATACAGTGGTTGGGACAAAGGGGGAGGCAGTAAGGAGGCAACAATTTGGGTAGTGAGAAAGAGAGAGGGAGAGAGGGTGGGGGAGAGAGATTAGGGTAAAGTGACAAAATAATTATATAACTTTTCATTTTTAGTGACAGCCAAAACGGTTGCTAAAGTGGTTGTTAATTTTAGCGACTGCCCTAACAGTCGAAAAAATTGATCTCTAATTTTAGCCACTGATAGTGGGCTTGGCGACTGCGTAGTGCGCAAAAGTGGCATTGTCAGCTTTGCGGAGCGATGGTCTTCACGGCTGTCAGCATCGGCATCGATTTTGCACTGTCACATCAGTGGCTACGTGGTCTTTTTAGGGAGGTAGGCTTGGGTGGCTGCACAGTGGTTGGGACAGAGGGGGAGGCGACAAGGAGGCAATAATTCGGGTAGTGAGAAAGAGAGATGGAGAGAGGGTGGGGGGAGAGAGATTAGGGTAAAGTGACAAAATAATTATATAACTTTTCATTTTTAGTGACAGCCAAAACGGTTGCTAAAGTGGTTGTTAATTTTAGCGACTGCCCTAACAGTCGAAACAATTGATCTCTAATTTTAGCCACTGATAGTGGGCTTGGCGACTGCGTAGTGCACAAAAGTGGCATTGTCAGCTTTGCGGAGCGATGGTATTCACGGCTGTCAGCATCGGCATCGATTTTGCAAGGCCGCATCAGTGGCTACGTGGTCTTTTTAGGGAGGTAGGCTTGGGTGGCTGCACAGTGGTTGGGACAGAGGGGGAGGCGACAAGGAGGCAATAATTCGGGTAGTGAGAAAGAGAGAGGGTGGGGGGAGAAAGATTAGGGTAAAGTGACAAAATAATTATATAACTTTTCATTTAGCGATGGCCAAAACGGTTGCTAAAGCGGTCGTTAATTTTAGCGACTGCCCTAATCGTCGCAAAAATTGATCGCTAATTTTAGCGACTGCAAAAGCGGACGCTAAAATCAGTAACTAATTTTAGCGACTGCATTAATGATTGCTAAAATCGATCCTTAACTTAGCGATCATTGCTAATTTTAGTGACTATAGCATCCGTCGCTAAAAGCGGTCGCTAATATTAGCGGCTGACGTGATGTTAGTATATGTGGTCGCTAATATTCATGCCAACTTTTTTGTTCACACCACCAGAATATGTGTACACTTTGCGACCCCTTATAAGAGCAATCGCAAATGCGGTCGCCAAAGTATGGTTTAGCGATTGCTTTTTTTGGCGGTCGCCAAATGCAGTCGCTAAAGCCTCTATTTCTTGTAGTGGAAAGCGTGATGAAACACACAAGAAAGGACATGACCCTAGAAGATTTCATAGTGAACATTCAAATTAAGAAAAAAAATATGAGTCGTGAGAAAGCTGCTAAGGCCAAGGAATTTACTTCGAAGGCCAACTTATTTGAGTAAAGGCATGACAAACCTCATGGGAACCACAATAGGCAGAACAACATATTTGGTCGTGGGCCCACCCATGGACAAAAACCCATACCTAATCACTTTAAGCCCTAAAGTTATAATATTGAAAAGAAAGGTGATTGTTTTGTTTGTGGCAAACCAAGTCACTATGCTGCACAGTGCGGGAACGAAAAAGGAAGCGGCGATCGTGCCCCTCCAAGGGCTCACCTAACTAAAGCGACATATGTCATTGTTGCAGTTGTTTTCGAAGCAAATATTGCTACAAAGGGAAAAACTAGGGCGGTAGACTCTGGTGCTACCAAGAATATCTATGGCAACAAAGTGCCTCTATCTCCTATACTCCAGTAGAGGAAGGAAACGAACAAGTGTTAATGGGTGACTCTGTCCCACGCTGGTGATTAGCAAAGCGAAAGATAATATGAAGCTTACCTACAGGAAGATCCTCTCTCTATATGTTTTTAATGTCCAGCATATGACACAAATTCGTTGGAACCTTGTGTTTGTCTCTTTGCTTGGAAAGTAGGAGTGAAAGTGATCTTTGAATCTGATATAGTTGTGATGACTAAGAATGTGATGTTTGTGAGAAAAGGGTACTTTGATAAGGGTCTGTTTCTATTGAATATTTTTGAAGTCATTAATAAAAATGCTTCATCTGCTTATTTGCTTGATTGCTTTGATTTATGGCATGCTAGGCTTGGACATGTGAACTATCCTTACATCAAGAAAATGAAAAAATTGGGAAATCTAACTAACATAACAATTTCCGAACACGAAAAAATGTCAAATATGTGTGGAAGCAAAAATAACTAAGAAATCTTATAAACCCGTGTTAGAAAGAGAATCGTAACTCCTTAGTCTTATTCACTCAGACTTGGTAGATTCTAAAAACTCAATGTCTAGGGGTGGCAAAAGGTATTATGTTTCCTTTATAGACGATTTTTTCCGATATACCCAAGTATACCTACTTCCAAATAAAAAATAAGCTGAGGAAAAATTCCTAACATATAAAGCTAAAATCAAAAGGTTAATGTCTAATAGAGGGGGTGAAATGATTCTGATCCATTTACTCGTTATTATGAAAACCAAGGAATCATACACGAGGTAACACCTCCATATTCACCAGAATTTATTGGTGTAGCTGAAAGGAAAAATTGAACACTAAAGGAAATATGGATGCGTTACTCATTAGTGCTAGTGCACCCCACAACATGTGTGGGGAAGCAATCTTATCTGCTTGCCATGTCCAGAATAGAATAATATTCAAGCAAACTGGCAAGACGCCCTATGAACTTTGGGAAAATAGAATTTTAAATCTCAAGTACCTGAAAGTATGAGGGTGTCTAGCCAAGGTTATGCTTCCTAAACCCAAAAAGAGGAAATTAGGATCTTGAACTTCAGATTGCCTAATTATTGGCTATGTTTTCCATAGCACAATATATAGGTTTCAAGTCCTCAAAAGTGACGTCTTAGATTCAAACACCATAATCGAATTTAAAGATGCTTAGTTCTTTGATAATGTATTTCTTCTTAAAAAAAAGTTAATAAACAAATCTCTAAAAAGGAACCTGAGCTTAAAGCTAATGAAGGTACAGTGATTGAAATCAGAAGAAGTAAAAGACAAAGAAAGGAATCAATCCTAGGAGAGGACTTTTACACATTCCTCTTGGATAATGATCCTCTATCTTTTAAAGAGGCTATAACCTCTCCTGATGCTCTTTTTTGGAAGGTAGCTATAAACATTGAAATCGAATCTATAATGTCAAATCTCACATGGGAATTGGTAAACCTATCACCTAGAGCTAAACCAATCGAGTGCAAATGAATTTTCAAAAGGAAAATGAATCCTGATGGTACAATAGAGAAATTCAAGGCCAGGTTGGTTGTGAAGGGCTATACTCAAAAGAATGACCAAGATTACTTTGACACATACTCACGTGTTGTAGAACTTCATCCATTCAAATGTTAATTGCTTTAGTAACAGTGCATAAGCTAATCATACATCAAATGTATGTTAAAACTGTGTTTTTCAAAGGAGAGCTTAAGGAAGAAATTTGTATGCATCAACTAGAAATGTTTGTGACCCTAAGTAATGAAAAGAAAGTTTATAGACTTGTTAAATCCCTTTATGATCTTAAACAATCCCCTAAGAAATGCCAAATTCTTTCCATGGCATTGATTTCAAGAGTGGAATTGAATCTAAAAAGCAAAAGTAGATGGTCCCTTCCAAGTACCCAGAAGCCTACTCTGGAAGATGGTTAAGAATGTAATTAACATCATTTCCTAAAAGCAAATAAGGGTGCTGAAAGCCTGGTTGTGTAACGCCCCCAGAAATCCGGAGCTCCGCCGCCTCGAACTCCCGGGTAGTTAACCTACTGTTGATTCAAACCTACAGAAAGGAATCAAACGAAGGGTGAGCTTTTAAGAGCTCAGTAAGGTCGTACAAGGACCAACAAAAGAATTACAAAACGATTCCAAGAATCCAACTGACAGAGATTTTCAGAATACTTCAAACGGTCAAAAACTTAATGATTCCCAAAATGCTCAAAATTTATCATAAATAAAATACCAAAATCGCCAAATATAATTACGACGGGTTCCAAAACGATCAATAAAAGATCCTTTTCAAAGTCATCAATTCCAAGATACGATGAAGGTTTTCCAAAGGATTTCAAGACGTACACAGATCATCTAAAACAGTTCTTTCGAAAATACACTGAAGAGTTCTCAAAGAGATTTCAACACAAGCACAAATTATTTCAGAGAATACTTTCTAGAAACATTAAATTAAATGCCACTGAAGCATATACTATCACCCATTTGATTTTTTTTCATCAGTAGAAACATTAATTTACAATTATCCCCAAAGTTTTCCAAAATTACGAAGATGCCCCCCCAGAATTCAAAATTTACATTTTTGCCCAAAAATATTTTTAAGCTTCAATGCACTACTAATCCCTGACCATTACTCAAAATTAGCGCCCGTTTATTTTTCGAGTCACGGATGACTATTTTAAACAGCTCATAAAGTTCGGGATATTACAGGTTGTGGGGTTGAGGTTCACCATATATTCCCTCCAATGTGATTCTTCTCCTTGCAGTGTGAAAGGAGTACGCCGCCCTTGAAAGAAAGGTGATGAAATTGAGCTTTCTTGGTGATGTGAGCACGTATGGATCTACATAACCAACTAAAGGGAAGTGCCATTGAGAAGAAGAGATAGCCAGAACGTGGGTTTAATTTGAACCTAGGGAATCTCGAATGGGACAGAGCAAGTCACATTTCCACGGATCTATGTTTGATAATGTGATGACCTTAAATGGCTTTTCTATAAATGAAGCTAATAAATGCATTTACTGCAAGTTTTCTTATAAGAACTCTGGAGTTATTTTATGCTTTTAGGTGGATGACATGCTCATTATAAGAACAAGCATTAAAGTAATCAATGAAATCAAAAACTTCCTCTCTTCTATGTTTGACATGAAAGACTTAGGTGAGGCAGACATTATTCTTGGAATTAAATTGAATAGAGTAAGTAATGGCTATACAATTTCTCAAGAACATTTTGTGGAAAAAGTGTTAGCACTCTATATGATTCTAGTATTCAATTGAAAAAAAATAAAGATAGTGGTGTATCTCAGTCTGAATATGCTCAAATAATTGGTAATCTCATGTACTTCATGAATAATACTAAACCTGACATAACATATGTTGTAAACAGACTTAATTCATGCATAGTCCTAGTAACGATTAGTGGATTACTTTATGTAGGGTGCTTAAATAACTGGAAGGCACCATGGACTATTCTCTATGCTTTCCTGGATTTTTTACAGTATTAGAAGGATATTGTGACGCTAACGGGATATCTAATGTAAATGAGACAAAATCCACTAGTGGGTATATTTTTACTCTAGGAGGAGGAGGAGTCTCTTGAAAATCTTCCAACAGACTTGCACAGCTCGGTCTACAATGGAATTCGGGTTTATTGCCTAGAAAAGTTAGGTACTGACGCAGAGTGGCTCAGAAACCTACTTACAGACATCCCTTTAAGGATGTAACTAGTTTTATCTGTGTTGATGCTATGTGATAGTTAGGCAGTGATAGCCGCGCTACGAACAAAGCCTGTAATAGCAAGAGTAAACATACAACTAGGACATAACATTGTCTGGTAGCTGCTGAAAGATAGGATTATATCCCTCAATTGGTGAAGTCAAAGTTGAACTTGCCTGATACTCTGACAAAACCACTAATCATAAAGCTAGTGAGAATCACATCAAGAGGAATGTGACTTATGCCTAGCTTGAACAGAGGTCAACAATGATGCGAACCCAACCTAAGTGAATGGTGATCCTAGGAATTAGGTTCACATGGGTAATAACAAGCCACTGGTTAATCAATTGAGACACAATTCAAATTTTATAGTGACAGTCCATTCTTGTGGTGTAGGATAGTGTATAAGTGCAATGTTAGAGGTTAAGCATTAGCTTCTAATAAAATCCATAGCCCAAGATGGGTGGTGTGTTGGATTCAATACACACTTGATGGATTCACCTATATGATTATCGAGGTTGGGCCGCCTCCACAAGAGGTTAGGGAGGTTATCTACAACACTCATGATATCCAGGTACGGTGCATTGCCAAAACATGCCAAAACGTGCCAAACAGCAATGAACAGCTTTCCTTAGATTTTGTAGTGTGGGTGACATGTACTCCTGGTCCACAAATATGAAGGAAGTTCATAAAAAATTTAAACTTCACCAAGTTCCTGTGGATCGAGTCTTATCAACCCTATGTATTGGTTCATAGTCTGAAAGATACCAGGGCTTACGCTTTTATCTCCACTCTAGTCCTTTACTTTTGCCTTTAAAATATGTAGGGGATTATTGTATTTGGTAAACAAATTACAAAGTATTTCAAAGACAATAATTTTATTTAAATCTTCTCTATGATTTGTAAACAAAAATGAAGTGATTTTATTAGCAGATGAATCCAGAATTGATTTTGTCTGTCTAAATCAATTGGTCGTTTTATTTCTTGAGACACATCCCAAAATTAAATCATCATTTGTCCAAATTAATTAGCCGTTAAAATTTGTTTACCTTATTTAAGCGGTTGACTTCTAGCACTTAACATATTTACCCTATTTACCTTATTTACGCAATTGACTTTTGCTACTTACCATATTTACCCTGTTTACCAAATATATGCTGCCTGTTCTTTCACTATAAAAGGATAAGCTCTTCTCTCATTTAAGACACACTGAAAGCCAGCAGAGCTCTATTCGTCTCTCTTTATACACATTTTTGCTCTCTTATATTTTTTATCGTAAAAACAAGCAAATAGTTCTTCTCTCATTTAAAACACCATTGGAGAAAAACAACGGATGACTCCGTTGTGAATTTTCTAACGGTTAATGAATGTAAAAATCAGTACCATTGTGCTAAATTCTGGAAGAGGCATCATAGCTTCTTCCCTTGTGATCTCCGGGAGGTGCTTGTGTGTCCATTTAAATACCCACATAGACAATTCAGCTTTGCATATACAAAAGTATTATGTTTCTAAAACATTAGAATATTCTCTTAATCTCTCAAAGTCGATCTACATTTGTTTCATAAAGATATTTCTGGAGCGATATTGCTAATCACAGTTCTTCTCAAGCTTTGTTGTATTCCGCGAATGAATTTTCCTACATGCGACCCATTAGCAAACTCTTTCTGGAGTAGGGGCAAATAACATTCTAAACAAATTGTCTTTAGATACGCCTCTAAGACTTTTTCGTTTCCATTTCCTGACAATTTTTTCCAAAAAGTTTAGAACATTATCTTGAAGAGAATGGAAGCGGCAACTAGTGCCTCTATCAAGATGATTAATCAAGACCTCATTAAGTTGGATAAATATGATGGTAGCAATTTTGGTTATTGGCAAGACAAAGTCAAATTCATACTCACGGCATTAAGGATTGTCTACATTTTAAATTGCGAGCCATTTCGGAGCCCAGTGATAATGCTAGTGAAAATGAAAAGAAGAAAAGGCAAAGGAGAAACAATGATGAAGTTATGTGTCATGGCCATATTCTTAATGCACTTTTGGATCGTCTTTTCGACTACTGCAAGTCATTTGATCTGGCTAAAGAAATATGGAAGCCGTTGGAGTACAAATATAAAGTTCAAGAAGAAGGTACGAATAAGTTCTTAATTCCTGAGTATAATGATTTTACCATGATAGACGACATACTAATTCTCCACCAATTTCACGAATGCAAAGATATTGCAAATAAAATTTGCAAACTTGATGCAAAACTTCCGGAATCTTTTCATTTTGGTATGACAATTGCAAAGTTACCACCATCTTGGAAAGACTAAAGGAAGAAATTGTTGCAATGAGAGAAAAATTTTACTTTAGAGAAAATTCAGAAACATCATTATATAGAAGAGGAATCTCGTACTAGAGATAAAAAGGAAGAAACTGAATTTAATTCCAAAGTGAATTACGTTGATGCTGCTAATGGAAAATCATTTCATGCTCTCCAAGTTAAGAAAGAAGACAACGTTTAAGAAGAACACCAATCACAATAAGAACAAAAATAAGAGTAAGTATCATGTTTGCGGAAAGAGAGGCACTATGCACTAGAATGCCACATAAAAAGTGTGGAAAAAGAGCCACCTGTGAGTCCGTAAACATGGTCAAGGAGAATCTAGTAGCCATGGTTACCAAAATTAATATGGTTGATTCATCTTCGAGTTCTGAATGGTGGTTTGATTCAGGAGCGATAGCCCACATTTGAAAGGACAGATCTCTTTTCAAGACCTATGAAGAATTGCCTAATAATCAAGAGGTCCAAATGGGAAATCTAGTGAGGGCAAACGTTATTGGCAAAGGCAACATGGAGTAAACTTCACATCTGGAAAGACATTGACTCTTCTTAATGTGCTACATGTCCCTAATATTAGAAAGAATTTAGTTTCCATTAAACTTGTTTGAGAATTTAGTAAGAAAGGTTTTCATGTTCCTTTTGAGTCCGACAAGTTAATCTTGTCAAAGAATGGATACTTTGTCAGAAAGGGAAATAGTTATAATAGTGTAATATTCTAAATTTTGGGACCGAATTAAAATAATGATCGGTGCTCTGAAAAACAAACGGGTGATAATTTTGAGCAATACTTGAGTGTTAGTAGAGTATTGATGCTTAAAAGAATTTTGGGTCTTTGAGGTAATTATACAAAAAATTAGGATCATTTTTTAATTATGAAAATTTTGGGGGTCAATTTGCAAATATTTGAAAGTATGCCTAGGTGTCAAAGTTTAAGGAAAAGAATTGCCTAACCTAAAGCCACCTCTGGCTATTTCATTTATGACTTATGAAATTGGATTATAAAATAATGGTTTAGGGAAGATTACAAAAGGAAGCAAGAATAAAAAAAAAGAAAAGAGAAAGGAAAGATGAACGGTAAAGAGAAGCCGAAACAGGGCAGCCGCGGGGAGGAAGAACAACGGGAGAGAGAAGAAGAATTCGGGCCATTCTTCAAGAGGTAACCCCGCAAAACTTTAGTGGGTGTGCCCTAATGTGTGTTCGTGGGGTTTGTGTGTGCTTTTAGGCACTGTGGTGTACGTGTGTGAGCCATGAACGTGGCTCTGTAGAACGGTGATTTTTTGGGAATTTAGTGTCTCGGGTGGGAGATTATGGCCATGATTTTGTGTAATTTTGAAGGGGGTAAGGAGTGGGATTGTAGTTGTGCTATGGGTGCAATGTGCATTTACTTTGTGTGTGCCGGTGTGATGTGTGTGTATATGCCGTGTTAAAGTGTTCGGGTGGGGGGATGTTCATGGTGATTAGGTGTGTAATCGGATTGGGTATGGTATAATAGTGTGTTCGTGAAGCTAGGGGGGTTATGTTGGTGGAAATGGTGAATTGGGTGGTCAGTGTGTGTCTTCGGGGTTGACTGCATAGGTTCTTGGCTGTGCAATGTGTAAGGATGGCAATGGGGCAGGTCGGTGAGGATCTGATAAAATTCAAACTCGCCCCGCTAGTTATGAAACGTCACCCCACCCCGCCACCGGGTTCCGTATATAGAATACCATAACCGATCTTATGTGAATTTAGGAGTCCCGTACCGCCCCGATCTGCCTCGCTCTTGCTGTAGCACACAGAAACCAAAAACCAACCCGCCCCACTCCTTCCCATTCTGCTTGGTTTGGCAAAAATATCACTAAACATATGTTACAAAAACTTTATCACAAAAAATAAACTACACGCATTAGACTAATGTCAAAAAATCCTAAAGAAGATATTATTATCTAAACTACAGACAGTAGGTGGGTTTTTCAAAATCGAAGAAGATGAGGTGGCCTTCGGATCAATCTCAGATTGTGTGGCTGGCGGTGAAGTCAAAGAAGATGTGATGGCCTTCGGATCGATCTCAGATTGTGTGGTCGGCGATGGAGTCGAAGAAGATACGGTGGCCTTCGGATCGACCTAAGATTCTTGATGAACGGCGGTCGACGGTGGAGAAGTCAACGGAGTAGCAGAGAAGAGAAGACGCAGCATCGTATCGGCGACCGGTGTCTCTTTGGAGTCTGCACCAGAAGAGAGCACCGAGAAAGAGAGAGAGAGGGGGAGGATAGAGGATATAGGGTTTTGGTTTAGGACAAAAGCTTATATATATTACATGATGGATGGCTAGGATTAATTATGTATAGCTTATGTATACTGGGGCGAGTACGGGTCAGATCACGGTGCGGGTTAGGCAGAATACCACACCCGACCCTAACCCGCTGTGGGTTTAAAAAAAATACCATATCGGATCGGAGCGGGTTGGAGATCTGCCGATTACGGATTTTATTGCCATCCCTAGCAGTGTGCTGTGTATGTTTATATGTGCAGTTAGTGTGTGCGGGGAAGACAGATGAAAGGGGACAGGGGAAGCAGCAATATGGTTGCTTCTGTGGCTGAGTCAAGTGTGTGTTTGTGCGACTGTGAGGGGTGGGTATGTGCTTGTTTCAGTGTGTGTGTATGTGTGTGTGTGTTGGTAAACTGTGTGATCATGTATGTAAATGGTGTAATTGTGTAAATAAGTAGGTGTTATGTGTGTGATTGGGTTTAAAGTGTGTGATTCGGGTGTATAAGGGTGTATTCGGGAGTGGCAGTGTGTGTGCAAGAGTTTATGTCTCAGTTCAACGGAGGTTGAAGAAAGTGCGTGTGAAAAAGGTGAAGTACTATATGTTTTAATGTGAACAGTAAGTGTAGTTGTCACTAAAGACATAAATTAATTTAGATAGTTTTTGTCCAATTTGCTATAAATAGTTAGAACCAAAGTTAGACAAAGTGCAAAACAGTAACCCCCAATATTTTTATGAGACATACTCTCTGGATGTTTTTTTGGGAATTTCAGTGACCGCAAAGGATGCTAAATTAGGGCATTGATAAAACAGAAATAATGAATTATTTAACCTAGTAAACCAATTTATTTTGAAAATTTTGTGAAAATATTATTTTACTGATTTGTTGGATATTCTAAATTCTAAGGCCGATAGGTATTTTTTGCAAAACTAGCATTTTAGCGCTCAGTCCATACATTAGTTCGGAATTTTCGGACAAAAATTTTTAAAATATTGTTTAGCCCAAAAATGCCTTCAGGATGCTTAAAATAGTATTTTTTTAAAGATATTTTTTGAGATTTTTCTGGAATCAAGAACCCCCAGGGGTATTTTGGTAGTTTGCCACCCCGAATGGGGTATTTTGATCGAAGAAAGATATTTTTGCATAAATTGACCTACAATAAGGTTATGTTAGTGATTTTACTTATGAGAAGGGTGTTCTGGCGATTTAGGTAGGAGAGGGGAAATTTTGCAATTTTACACAAGCCCGGGGTATTTTGCTGATTTCACTCACTTGGGAGAAATTCAACAGTCAAGCATGATTGAGCATCAGGATATAACACCCGCATGGTTTATTGTTTAGGATTTCATAGCCAAGAGTCAGGACTGACTTTTGAGAAAGTAGCAGAACTGATTGTCGAGTCAGGTAAGTACTATTGTCATGTTCCTCCGTGCAACCTATTTTCTGATATATATGTGTACGCATATACGCAACTTTACCAAATGAAAGTTTAAAAGTATTTGTTATACTTTTTCTTGTGAAATTGGTTGATGAGAAATGGAATTAAAATGGCCATGGTATGTGTTATGTTGTTTAAGAACACCGTGTGAATCGTGGTACAATATTGAAAGGTTAATATCGGTTGATGTGCCTCATATCCACGGGAGAAAGTTGATTTCGGGTCCTGGTCAATGGGACCATACGTTGGTGCACAGTACTGTTGCATCGTGGTTCGCTGCGTCCACAATATTATTTATCCCGGGTGGAAGAGTGTAACGCCCCCCGAAAATCCGGAGCTCCACCGCCCAGAACTCCCGGGTCGTTAACCTACCGGATCACATCAAACCTGTCAAATCTATTCACTAACACATATTCCAAATCACCTAATTCAAGATCAACTCAACTTCTTCAAAATACTAGATCACAAACTGCTTAGCTTAAACCATTACAGCTTAGGTTCTTCGCAATTCAAAATTTCTAAGAACGAATTTACAGTACCAGCCCACGCAGGGGTCTCATTACCTCGTAGTGGTGGGCTCACTGGAACCTCACGTAGACTCTAACCCATTCCCGAACCTGCTACAGCTTATCATTGCCTGCAGAAGGGAGCCAAACGAAGGGTGAGCTTTTGAGAGCCCAGTAAGGTCGTACAAGGACTACAAAAGAGATTATAACACGACTCCAAAAAATCCAACCGACGATGATTTTGAAAACACTTCGAACGATCAAAACTCAATAATTACCCAAAATGATCAAAATTCATCAGAAATAGAAGCCCAAAATAAATATTAACAATCAGAACAAAATCCAAAACGATCAATAAAAGATCCTTTTAAAGTCCGCATTTCCAAGTACCACAAAAATTTTCCTTGCTCAAGGGATTTCAATCCGAGCAGAAATTCATTTCGAAAATACAGCAAGATTTCCCGAGGGATTTTAACCCAAGCAGAAATCAAATAAGATAATACGATAAAGGCTTGTCAAAGGATTTCAACCCAAGTACAAATCCTTCTAGCTAAGTACAATGAATGTTTGTCAAGGGCTTTCAACCCAAGTACAAATCATTCTAGCTAAAAAAAATCAAAAATCAATGTTGATCCTGGGCGATTGCAATGCCATTATGGCAAGCTCATATAGTGTACACATGCATGATGTACTAAAATAATTACTAGTCCACTTGGGTACTAGCCTGCGTTTCATGCAGGATTCAACTAGCCTTATACCGCCTCCCCACTAAACAGGTACCCAGGCCAACACAGAAATTAACAATATCAATGAGCGTTAGCATAAGCTCATATACCCAAAATCAATTCGGTTCTCATAACAATAATCATACTGACATAAGTCAGCATTCGGGATTTTTAGAAGAAATCAGAATTTCAGAAGAAAAATCACAGATAAACAACAAAAACGACTGCGAATAATTATGAAATATAATCATAACAATTCGAAAGAATGGATACGAAGAAAAATCATAGATAAACAATAAAAACGACTGCGAATAATTATCGAATATAATCATAACAATTCTAAAGAATGGATACAGACAATTATCAAATTTGCTCAGCACGCAATAACACGCGAGCATCACAAGATTTCCAAATAACCGATTCAGGTTCAACATTAGGGTTTTCTGGGCAAGAACATGCTGATATCAATACATAACTCAGAGTTCGGCATTAGCTGTAAATATATCAAAGGAATACTTACGAGTACAAGTAATCAATAAGGGTTCGGACAAAAGTCCTTACCCAAGGTTCAGATAGAATCCCTTACCTGGATCCGCAGCTAAATTATCCTAACCGGAAGTCTTTAACTTTAACCTAAACGAAATAATCTAACCATTAGAATACAGCCTACAGAACAAAATTATAACTTAATACGAACTCACACATGCTCCCAAAATGAACCTCCCCTCACCGGGTATGTAAAATTACTGAAACGCCCCTAGGGTGTAAAATTACCAAAATGCCCCTCTTGGACTTAAATTACCAAAATGGTCTTCCCGTAAGTAGAATCACTAAATAAACTTCTCATATGTAAATTTATGTAAAAATACCTTTCTTAGGTCAAATTACCAAAATACCCCTTCGGGGTGGCAAATTACCAAAACACCATTCGTTACACTTTAATTCTCAAAATGACTTTTCCATAAGCAAAGTCACTAAAATAATCTTATTGTATGTAAATTTACTTCAAAATACCTCATATAGGTAAAATTACCAAAATATCCCTTCGGGGTGGTAAATTACCAAAACACCCCCGGGGGTTTCCGCACCGGAAAAATCTCAAAATATCTTAAACAGCTATTTTAAACATCCTGATATTATTTATGGCCTAAAAAATATTTTAGAAAATGTTTGCCCGAAATTCCGAACCGATGTCCGGATTGAGCGCTAAAAGGCCAGTTTCGTGAAAAATACCTATCGACCTCGGAATGGCTCGAAATTTTAGATAATTAATAATATCTATAAAATAGAGTTTCCATAAAAATGTCAGATTAAAATAACTTAATGTACTAGGTTAATTAATTTGACAAAGTTCTTTAATCGATACCCTAATTTAGCGCCCTTCGCGGATTCCGAAAATTCCCAAAAATTTCCAGAGCATAGTTCTTGTAAAATTATCAGGGGTTACTGTTTTGAGTTTTGTCTAATTTTGACTCTAACCATTTATAGAAATTTGGATTACAAACTACCTAAATAACCCCTACTTTTAGTGACACTTACAAACACTATTCAAATTGAAACACATAGTATTACACCTTCAATGACATGCATCATCTTCAACCTCCAGCTACTGTGACCCATCTTATACATCCAACAACCAGAATTACACTCCGATTTACCTAGCCACACTCCAAGACCCTAAAACCCATCACACTATCCTAATTACACTCACTTCCACTCAATTATACACTTAAATTACACATACACACACACACACGAATCACAACTATACACTGTTACACACATTCACTCACTTTAAACACACACCTGAATCCACTGCCCACCCAAATTCACTCACCCACACACCAATACACGTTTATACTCCTATATATATATATATATATCATACATACACGCACACATACCCACAGAAACCACCTCGCATAACCTGAAAAACCCAGCTACCTATAAACTAAGAACACACAATAAAGAACCTACATACACACGCACACAGTCCCACGATTATACGCTGAAAAATGCACACAACCTCACCAATATACACACTCTTATACCTTTAATTAACTCAGGCGCACACACACATATGCACAAAACAGTTCTCCCTCCCCTTCCCCACTCACAGCAAACACACGCACCCACTGCCCAATTTGTGCACACATACCACCAACAAACTGATAAACACACCAAACAAAGAAGAGATTACCTTTAAGCAACTTCCTCCAACTTCTCTCCCTTCCTTCCTCCTTTTCCCCCTTCTCTCCCAAAATTTTTGTTTCCTGCTCTCCCTCTGTTTCTTGTTCCCTGTGTTCTGTCTCTTAGTCCAGCTTCTCCTGCTCCTTTCCCGAAATGGAAAGGTTGCTCTCTGTTCTTTTGTTTTCTTTTTTTTTTCTCCCTTTACCCGAATCCCCTCTTATCCATCTACCCGAATCCCCTCTTTTAGTGATAAAAGACTATGAATATAACTAAAATGGTTAAGGATCTGGCCCCAACATCTAAAATAATCTCAATGGATTAAGATGGCTAAACATTTTTCATTAAAAATACCTTTCTTAAAAATATTAAAAGGTTTACAACAATTAAGTATATTTTTTACTTTTAAGAAGGTGAGCCAACTACAAAAATTAAGTATATTTTTTTACTTTTAAGAAGGTGAGCCTAAACTATAATTTTCGTTAAATATAAACAATTGGATGCTAAAGAGGTTAAAAGTTTACTAATGCATCTTTCAGTGACAAAATGTGGGAGTGATTCTAACCCAATCGTTTAAATATGATGTTAAGTTTTTGTTCACCTTTAAAGAAAACTCTATCGAAACATAACCCTAAAAGATACCAACATCAAAATCCATAAAATGAGCACCTTAATTTTTCATGTTAAGAGAGACGTTCCAAAGTCTAGTTATTATCATGTTCAATTTTTATAACTTTTAAGGTGTACCAGCTATTGCATCTACTAACTTTTGTATATGACTGCAAATTTAAATTTATTAATATAGGACAGAGTCAGAATATCTATAAGTTGACCTTTTTTTTTCAACTTCTGTGATGAATATATGTGTTTCGTGAAATTACAGTTGATGACACTATGTTTTAAAGGGTAAAGTTGTGTTCATCCGTTAAAATATACTTTTTGCTTATGTCACCAATACGCATTTTTTAAATGTCAATGTTGCCTTCGTTTTATAAAAAATCAAAAATCCTAATTTTTCTAATTAGGGTTTTAACATAAATTCTCCCTCTAACTGCTACCGCACCTTTCTCGGCAAGCACTCAGCCTGAAAGTTGGCAAATTGGCTCAGCCTCACCGGTCTCATCTTGGCGCCGGTGAACGCTGGCCTCCACATTATCCCACCCCGTCGCCACCTCCATTGCTGTGAACGTCCTTAGCAGCAGCATGAACATGAAATTTCCAAAGCCGCCAAATAAGTCATAGATCTATAACATTAGTTAAGTGCGTGTGTAGGCATGTTAAATAAAGGTGTGGTGGGTTGTGGAAGGTTAATTGATAGCGATTGTCATTTTTGAAGGGTCGATTTGAGGCGGTGGGTGAATTGGACAGGTGGTTCCCTGATTGGACACAGTGGTAGGCTGATTAGTGGTGTGATATAAAGGCTGCTCTGGTGGGGTTAATGGCGGCAATTGCCCTGGTGTTGGGTAGTAGTTTGACACAAACAAAAAGTCTTGTACATCTTCTTCCAGATTGTAAACCCCAAATTGAAATTTTTATTTTTTGCTCATTTGGTTTGATTGAACCGTGATGGTTTATTGCAAGTGATTGGAGTAAGAAAGCTGTAACAATTAATTAGGGTGAGAAGAGTGAAGAAAGGTGAGAAAGATGAAGAACAAGATAATGGTGGGATGCAATTATAGTTGTGCTTGTGGCCGATTGTGGTGTTATTGGTGTGAGTGTAGGTGTGTGTGGATGTATGCATGTGGAGGGTGTGTGTGTGTGTTGAAGCTCAAGAAGTGTAAAGGAATGGTAGTGGTGGTGGTAGGGATGTATGGTGATATAAAAGGATGAGGAATGATGACATTTGAAGAATTGCATGTATAGGTGATGGGCATTATTGTCTTTTCATCCTTTCGGTACTTTCGTTTCGGTAAACGGTCATAAGTGCTATTTGTTCCAACTAATGGATGCCCGTGTAATCTTACCCTAACCTCAAGGTCAAGGTGTAATTAACTATATAATTGTCTTAACTCTCAAAACCTTATACCCTAGGTAATATTTTTTTTCCTTTTTATTTTGATGACACAAGTCTATATTTGATGAATGATCTGGGCTGTAAATTATTCATGATAAACTTTTGTTGAGTTTTTATTTATATTAAAAATGTAATGTGTATGTATAAATATACGGTAATAAACTTAGCATTGTGAATATTATTAAAATTTCTTATTTCATTAGCATTATTTGACATCAACTTCATACATTTACTTCGTAGTATAGATTTCAAAAGGACACATGCAGACGCACACATATATATAGACTTTTTAGATAAGTATGTGTGGTATTATCATACAAGTCTGTGCTAAGAATAAAAGTCTTATGACAAATATGCTAAATTACATGCACAACTAAATTAATAGTCTTATTGTAGTACTAAAATGAATAAGATCATGCTAAATAAAATAAAAGACAGCTGTAGAGGTCACTATCAAGAGAGGTTTAGAGTACACTATAGATTTTTTTAATTGAAAAGTAGAAAAAAGAAAGTATAATTAAGATTAAGCGTATTTTTAGACAAACTGTATTCCAACATTAGAACTTAAGAAAAAAAAGATTGAAATAACCCTTGCTTTGTCATTCAATTTTAAAATAAGAGATACATGAAAATTATACACACTTCATCGCAAATTATTTGATCATGTTTTACTGCACGCTTATTTAGGATATATGTCTTATTTTATGAGTTTTACATAAGAAATAGGTTGGTGGAGGATTAAATGTGGAGAGAAAGGTAGAATAAAAAAAGGTGTACAAATAGTAAACATGTAAAAGTACCTACAATATCTTTCTTGATTTGAAACTGATAAATTTTTTTAGGACAACCCAAAAAGGATATATAAGAAAAAAATTTGGGACAGAAAAGGTAATAGACTAGATCATTACTAAAAGCAAAAAAATAGCAGGAGATATTTTGACCCCCAATACTCATCACTACAAGAAATGGACATCACTGTACAAAAAGAAACCAGATATATAATGAATAATGGTGAAAATTCTAAGTGATGATATTTTGAACTTTAGTTGTGATTCTTACAGGAAAAAGTGCTAAAACTCTAGAAGTGAACGATAGAAAAACCTTGGAAAGATCATTGAAAGATAGGGCTACTAAATTTGTTACCTAAGCAGTTCAATTTCTTTATGTGTCCTGCTAGATCTCTTGAGTTTGCTTGATTCTTAGTATTAAAGATGCAACATTTAAGTTCCTAACCCATTTCGTCTTACAAACTTTGTTGTACGTTTAGTGTCATAACTTCCTTAAACACTTTACTTTTGACAATTATTTTCGGGTTAATTTTTTCTTTTCAATTTCACTTCCTAGACTTATATATATGCCATCAAAATATATCACAGGAAATTAGATAACTCCAATATATACACTTGACATTAATTATCTCTAAACATTTCACTTTTACTACTGTACAATCAAACTTGTAATGTTTCATGAGAATTAGATATTTGTGAAAGATGTTTGAGATTAATTATAATGTCAGTGCACCTCGAATAACAAGATATTATATGGAACAGTTACGATTCTCTTTAATAGCAACTTGATGTGAAAATAAGTATAATAAATAGTGAAAATTATTGATGATAATTGGAGTGAAAAATTCGGCTTTCAAAGTAAGACCATGTTTTGTGCAAAGAACTTTTTATACTTTGAGTCTCTGATTAGTAGTTAACAACTAATTTATTATTATAGTTTAATTATAATAGTTATATTAATTAATTCCAAAAAAATTTCACCAAGACTTACAATATTTTTATTTCAAATTACTATACAACGTGCAAAACACTCTAACTATATATATATATTTGATTAACTGTGATGATTTTAAGTGGCAGACTTGGAGGTTGACCGGGTGTGAGGGAGCTCTGGTCAACTTGTTGCAATGTCTTTGCCTAGAGAGGAGGAAGCAGAGGGGAAGCCCATATTCCAATTCAAAAATGTGCTGACTTGAGATTAAATTCCTTTCCCTGTTTGGAAGAGACTAAATCAATAGCTGCAGAAGGGAAAAGGTCATGGTTGGTTGGTTTCGTCTTGTGGCGAGGAGGCCTTCGAGTGGCGTGACGCTTGACATGGCTAAGCTTCTTATGTCACGCAATATACTTCAAAGGAACATAGATTAGTTTGCTTCTAAATTCCACTAGAACGGTATCTTATTACGTATTGGAAGTTAGAACAATCGACAGAAGCTCACCAGTAAAGGAAACAAACTCAAACCTTGAGGATCCTAAAGCAATAATGTTACTAAACAATATACATATGTATGTCTTTCATTGATCTCTATCTTTATTTTCCTGTGGTGTTTGGAAAATTCAAGTCTAAATTAAGCACACTAGGGTGCATAAAGAAATTCTTGCCGTTTTGGAAATTTATAATGCCGCCAATGTTAGTGAATTTACGAGACATCTTAAGTCAGGGAAGATTTTATTCAAGCGAATGATGCGGTTGGTTGATAAGAGAAGCACACTAAGGTGATGGCTGATGATCCCTGTAGTGGTGCAACCCCAATGTTGTAAACTGGTGGTGAAGGTGGTTTTGAGTGGTAGACTTGGAGGTTGACATTTTGGTGGTAGAGCATTGGTCAAGGGGTTGCTCTGTCTTGCTGAGGTGCGTGCAAGTGGAGAAACATTTACAAGGTTATATACATCAGGAATGAAAGAGTCATTTATGAAATTTTCTGGAGGATGCCATCAAGAATGAAAGCGTCATGGTTTGTTAGTTGCTATTTATAAGTCTTTTTTAAAGAATATAAACCATAGGTGATATGGATGGAAAAAGTCATGGTTTGCTAGTTGTATTGCGTGTTGGTGGATACTCGATGAGACCCAATAGTTTGGTGGTTTGGTAGATTGTTGCAAGTTTATTGATTTGACATCCTGAGCCACTAGTAGTTTAAATTCGTCTAGTTGACTCTGTATTACAGTAAAATAGTAGCAAGTGCACTATTAAAACGAAGGAAGATATACTGCAACAAGAAGAGGGAAGCAGGGATGGAAGCAATTATAGCCGGTCACGTAATCAACAAGATACTTTCCATCCTAGAGTATAGAGTTCTGTTGGTAGGAGGTGTTTATGAAGAACTTGATGAACTCAGGCTTGAGCTAGATAGCATGAGGTCCTTCTTAGAGGATGCTGATCAAAAGAAAAACCTGACAGAAGGAGAGAAAACTTGGGTGAAAACGGTGAAAGATATGTGCTACCCTATTGAAAATGTCCTAGACGAGTTCATGTATCACATGAGCAAGCCACAAAGCCGGGGTAAATTTGCAAAGATTCTCCAGCATGCCAGTCATTTCCCAAAGAATCTGTGGGTGAGGCATCAAGTAGCTACAAAATTGCGGAAGATCAATCGAAAGATCAAAGCCATCTCGGAGAGGCGAGGTCGTTATCCTGTCCAACTTGAAGAAACAAGGTCCATTGATGATCATAGACGACTTCAATACCATGGTGAGGCCCTTTCCTCCGGAAATGATGACCATCTGGTGGGAATAGAAGGCGATAGATGCCTATTACTGAAATGGCTGACCTGTGATGAACCACGACGTGCTGTTATGTCAGTAGTTGGCATGGGTGGCTCTGGGAAGAGTACTCTAGTTTCCAAGGTGTACAACAGCCCAGTCGTGAAGCAACACTTCAAATGTTACGCCTGGATCAGAGTATCACCAGCTTATAACATTGAAGACATCTTTCGAAGCATGATCAAGAAATTTCATGGCCAAAACCAGGAGAATCTTCCTCTCGGCTTAAGCTCCATGGGTTGCCAAGAGCTGCTTGAGATGCTTGTGGACTACTTGCGGTCAAAAAGGTACATACTCGTTTTAGATGATGTATGGGCTCGTCAGCTCTTGGATGTTATAAATGCATCTCTCCCAGATGAGGGACTCGGTAGCCGGGTCATGCTTACTACTCGAAGTCATGATATAGCTTCATTTCCTTTTGGAGTTGTAAGCCATGTTCACGATATTAAACCATTGGGGCGCGATGACGCATGGGACCTCTTCCGTGTAAAGGCATTCTCAAAAGCTACACAAAATTTGTGCCCAGCAGAGCTCGAACAAACAGCAAGGTCTCTTGTTGCAAGATGTGAAGGACTACCTCTAGCAATTTTGGCTTTGGGCGGTGTTATGTCTTCCAAAATATTGCTGTCAGAGTGGATAGACTTCAGCGGTAGCTTAACTCAGGAGTTAGGCAATAACACAGGCCTCGAACTGATGAACAAAATATTGTGGCTTAGCTTCCACCATTTGCCGTTTCAACTAAAATGTTGCTTCCTATATTGTTGCTTATTTCCGACAGGGTATAAGATCCGAAGAAAGAGGCTAATTAGACTTTGGATGGCAGAAGGATTTGTCAAGCAGGTTCAGGGAAAAACACCTGAATGCTTAGCAGAGGACTACCTTATGGAGCTTATTCACCGAAACATGCTTCAAGTTGTTCAGAAGAACCAGTCAGGAAGGCCAAAAGCTTGTAAAATGCATGATCTCATGCGCGAGCTAGCTCTTATAGAATCACCGAAAGAATTCTGTGCTGTATATAATGGACAAGAAGCAAGCAAAGAGACCAGCACACCTCGCCGATTGTCCATAGCTATTACAAGTCCTAGAGCCACAAAATCATTCAACGGAATATCAGAGCTTGGCTCTCTCTTTGTGTTTGTGGCTAATACCCTTTCTCCATCTTCTGCTGTCACTTTGCCATCTGGCTTTAAACTGCTAAGAGTCTTGGATCTCCAAGACGTACGGGTTGAGAAATTGCATGATGAAGTAGTGAATCTTTTCAATTTGAGGTACTTAAACCTAAGAAGAACTAAGGTCAAGGAACTTCCAAAATCCTTTGGGAGACTCAGCAATCTACAAACCTTAGACATTCGAGACTCGGAAATAGAAGCATTACCATCCGGGGTCGCCAAGATGCAAAATTTGCGGCATCTAATTATGTACCGCCACAGCCACAATATCGACGACTTCTGTTTTGTCACAGGTACACGAGCGCTGCCTAGTGTTTGCAAGCTAAAGAACTTGCAGGTCATTGCCAGCATCGAAGGAGGACCAGAGTTTCTAAGAGAACTAAAAAACATGACCCAGCTTACAAGGATTGGCATAACAAAGGTCAAAGAAGCATATGCAGACGATTTGTGCATTGCAATCCAGAGTATGGAGCTCCTCCAGCACTTGTTTGTTACCACAAGTGACGAGGAGGAGTACCTAGATATAAATGCCATCTCTCCAATTCCTCCCAGACTGCGTAGGATTGTTTTATCGGGAAAACTGGAGAAGGTACCGCGTTGGTTTGACTCACTTCAATGTCTCACTAGTTTGACCTTGCAAGGTTCTAGACTGAGAGTAGATCTACTTCCATACATCAACACGCTCGCAAGTTTGGGGAAGCTTGTGCTTTGCGATGCATATGCAGGGAGCCAATTATGTTTTTCTTCTGGTTTCAGTAAGCTTCAGCAATTAATCCTGCGCAGTCTACCTCATCTAAACGCAATAATTATTGAGAAAGGGGTGATGCCAAGTCTCCGGAGACTCTGGCTAGGCAATTGCCCCAAGTTGAAGATGCTGCCGCTTGGTATTGAACATCTTCCTAATCTTAAACAGCT
Source organism: Escallonia herrerae (assembly GCA_033070095.1). Classification (NCBI taxonomy): domain Eukaryota; kingdom Viridiplantae; phylum Streptophyta; class Magnoliopsida; order Escalloniales; family Escalloniaceae; genus Escallonia; species Escallonia herrerae. The sequence goes on from JAVXUP010001317.1 coordinate 109,901, forward strand.
AGATTTGGACCGTGTTCAGACAGAGCTGATCGATAGCATAAGGAGCGTTGAGAGCGTGGATCGCCATAAGGTCCAAGGCATTCCTGAGATCAACCACTACCACCAATCAGAATCCGGAATATCATATGAAAGCTTGTCCGGACTAGACTTACAAACCATAAAAGATCAATTCAGCTCATACAGAGATGATGCGTAGCTTTGGAGGAAGCTTCGCTATTGCTGGTTAGGAAAGGGCGGTGTCAGGGGAGGAGAAAAATATTGCTGTAAAAATCTGATTCAAGGTCTGGCTCAGAATTCTTTGCGGTAAAACTTTTTACATGGTTTTGTCCAGGTCTCCTTGTGTTTTCGTTTACCAACTTCGGTGTCCTTAGTCTTTGGCTCTCTTTTGAAATCGTGGATTCGTTTCAAGTTTCTTTGGGATTGATCTCGGTTTGACTTGAGAGTTTCATCTGTGGTCTGCCTTCGATGCAGAATTGGTTATTTGTTGCTCCTAGTTCTTCTGTCTTTCTCTTCAAAGTCACTTCTGCAAACATAAAGACTCTACAAGTGTTCGCTCTTACTTTTTGTGTTCTGCTTATTGAAGCAGTTTTTTTTTGCCTGAAAGCTCTCTTATGTCCTTGAACTCATTTATGCTCTTGTCAGTTCTCAAGCATTTTCTGGTGGAGTAGGAAGGGAAATTTTAGCTTATATATTCTTTCTGTTCAAAAGTGGCCATTGGGTTGGTTGATGTTTGTGTTAGTTCTCGTTGGTGCTCCATGAAGTTTGCTTGGTATAGACTCTCTCGTCCAATGTCCTCGAGTTGTTTGGTTTGGTTTCGGCACAAGTTCTTGTCATTTTGACGTATGCCGGATGGAAACTACTGGTTCAACATCCAGCTGTTGGTTTAATTTTGCCTTGCTAGGCTTCCTGCTTTGGGCCCAAGTTCTTGGCATTTGAAGTCTTGAATTGCCGTTTAACTTTACTGCAAAGTGTTATTTGGTTTGTTCTGCTCAAGAAAATGCTCCGTGCTCTGATCAAGTACGCCTACAGGTTGAAATATACACAAAGTGAGGAGAAGAAAAGGTAATGGGCGCGCGCGCACAGAGAGAAGAGTACGAGGGAACAACTTTCTAAAGCTATTTCTGAACTTCTGTTGTGCTTAATTGAAAGCAATAAACCTGCGTAGCGTCTGAGGCACCTACTCACTTTTTCCCAATTACGTGCTCATGTACAGAAGCTACACAGCGCTACGCTTTTGTAGTAATAGTCACACCATCATTTCAGGTTGTAACCTAGTTCCAGCTTTTGCAATCTATGAATGCAGACTCGTGTTTTAAGGGCTCAAAGTGTAAACATCAATAACAAGGATGCTGGATTTATGTGCCACTCTGTGCAGGTGCAGAGGGTGAATACATATTTTTATCTTGATCAAAAAACTATTTTGCTAGCAGCTCGCATATGCCTTGCCGCTATTATTAGCTCACAATCAAATATGCAATCTGTTTGCGTTGCTGAGCAAACTCACTATCAATCGTGTGCCGACGACACAAATGATGAACAATGCGGGATCTTTTTTGCCTCTTGGGCCTAAGGACTTGACTAAAAGGAATACTAACCGATGATAATATGCTAAATTGATCTAAAGATAATGCGCCCACTGAAATTACAAAGGCAATTCTTACAATACAACGAACACAGTTTCTACAATGTATTGGGTTTTCTATCGATACTAGACAAATCACTTAAAACGTTGACTAAAGGATCTAAACAGACTATCTTCCTATTCTAGTTTTTGTTGATGGATTGACGACCTCTTCTCCTGTTGCCTTGTATCACCTTTTATACTTGCATCATTCATAACCGTCTCCTTTCTATAACTCCTCTTCCTTATCTTCATTAGGAATAACTTCTCAAGCCTCATGATTGGGCCGTTTTCATCCGAAGTTTTCTCAATCGTGCTGATAACTGCCTGCTTCAGAAACTGTGTATCAACAGCTGTTGCTAATCTATTTGCTCTGTCTTCACGATGATTGACACTGTTGATCTGGTTGTTCTTTTAGCGGTTTCTTCCTTCCTGTACGGGTTATTCAAATATTTTGATTCTCGCGCTTCTCTTTCAATCACTTATCTCTTCCTTTTAATTTGGTAACTGATGATAACCATAAACATCGTGCTTTTTCCACTTTTTTTATTAATGCACTTCTTTGTGGTTATCATCATCCCACATGTTGGTATGTTATTTGTGAAAATATTGGTGTCAACATTGTACCCCTTAATTCGCACGATGTATACAGTCGTCCAAGTTAATTCTGCCCGACTCAACTTCTAACGCTTTGGCTTTTAACCTTTTTATCAAGGTTGAGCTTAAATTGAACTATGTTTGCTATTTATCAGAGTATTTTCATATTTCCTTGATCACAACAAATCCTAGAATTTATGTTTACTCCTTTCTTGTGCTTCTTCAAAATCATGGTGAAGAAAAGAGTTATTCCTCGAGGTGATGAGCGTGAAGGGGTCGAATGTCGTCCTAATCCTCGATGGGGTGTTGGTCCCCTTGTGGCTTATGTCGATCCCATCGATTCTCGTGTTCCAATTCCTTACAAAAAATGCCCAAAATTTATCGGCCCTCACATCTTAGGCCCGTCTTTTAGGGTTTATCCTCAACCCTTGAAGGGATATCCGGTTGACGATTCGGAGAAATTACTGCTCAGTTCGCCTTTTCTGAATTGGAAAGGCTAGAATGATACTGGATTACCGATTAGATCTTGGGCAACTCTTATTAATGCCGATGGGGCTTTATGGGTTGACCGTTTGTCAGCTTCTTTGGCCGATCAGTGGAGGCGGCAAGGTATTTTTGAATTAATTCATATGTCCAAGAATCCTCCTAAGGTGGATCGGTGGCTTTTCTCGACTTCTTTTTGCTTTTGGTCGATTACCACCAATGCCTTTATGTTGAAGACAAAATAGATGGCTCTTACCATTTTTTATGTATGTGTCCTAACATGCCTTCTGCCGATTGGCGATCATGCCAATGCTTTGACCAATCATAACCTTACTGGTTTGATCCTCAATCTTTCTTCCTCAAAATATTCTGACACTTTCGATAGATATTTCCTTAAATCAAAAAATGTCAACACTTCGCCCGATTTGAAAGAGTTAACTATTTTTCTTTGGATGTGGCTTTCCCGCCATGTGTTTTGTGTCTCCAGTCTTTCTTTAACCAAGGAATATATGAACTTAGCTATTAGCTTAGCTCATGGTAGGGAATACGCACTTGCACCTTTATTGTTGGGCAGTTTGTATAGATCGATGTGTACTACGATAGATAAAAAGTCACTGGAGTATCGGTGGCCCGTTCTGGTTGGTCCAATTTTGGCTACAAGCTTATTTTCCAGAGTTTGCTCCCTTTATCACTGTTCAGCCCAATACTTTTTTCTTGACCTATGGGCATCGTCTTTCTTTGGGTGAAATCAGGCTTCATTCCTTCGTGTCCTATTTTCATTTCTTCTTTGAATTCATCCATCTCAAACGTTCACATCCATTCCTTGCTAGAGAATTTGGACCTGATTGGTTTAGAACCCTTCTTACTCATATAGACGATGCTATGTCTATAGAATTTCAAGATCATGTCCGAAGGATATGGGCTAGTTTTCTTTGTGGACGATTTCTTCATGTGGGTGGTCAAATCACCAATACACCATCAGGAATTTGCAGGTACGAGCGATACACTCCTTCTCAAATTGGTCAACAATTCAGATTAGTACAAGGGATTCCAGCCTCTTTCTTCATCATAATGGTTTCTTGGAAGCTAAAGAGAGGATAAAGAGATCACAAAAACCATATCAAGAAGATAGATAAAGCTGTTGACGAATCGATGGACAGTTTCAGTATGTCAAATTTTGCGATTCATACTGCTGTATCGGTTACTCCTTTTGATTCTGGTATCAAGACAACGTTTCCAAGGTATATGACGGCATCAAGTATGTTGATTGCATGGTTCATCTAGCTCCAGACAGCCCACACCATCCAGGTATCTTATTTTCTTTGTGATGCCACTTTGACTGCTGATATCAATTTTTTACCATGTTTTGGCTTATTGATGTAGGAGGCAGTGGCCAACTTACTGTTCCCCAAAAAAGGAACCGATCTCCTTTTGAAGGGACCTCTCAAACAACGCAAGGCAAAAAAGATAAAGAACCTGTTGCTGAGCCTTTATCAGAGGAACGCAATGTCGATAAGGAGTCAGATGATTCCTCTGAAGATATGTCCACAGAGGAGGAGGTTAAAGAGATGGAGGAAGATGATGACGAGGATGATATTCCTCTTATTCACAAAAGAGCAGCAATTCAAGAAAGCAAAAAGCAATCAAAACGTGTTCCTGATGATCTTCCTTCCAATCCTCAGTTAAATGAGTCGATATCGGTTGTTCCTCTAAACGTTGCCCCTCATGTTCTGACTACTTCAGCTATCATCAGTTTCCAATCGTCCTTGAATCCATATACAAATTCTTTCATTATTGTATACCTTTTGATAATAAACTTTTAAAGGATACTTGAGCATGATTTCGCTTCGTGTAGTTGATGAAAGTGCTAGGCCGACCAAAAGGCTAACTACTGAAATAGGAACCTCTGCTACTTCGAGTAAAGTACATGAAGAGGGCACGGAGACCTTTATTGTGTCGATCGATCAGCATAAGGCTCCTTTTAACTGCTCTAGTTGATATAATCACGACTAAGCCTAAGGCTATCCAAAGAAAAAGTATTGCATGGAAGACTCGATTTAGTGCAAGAATCATGTCTCTAGAGGTAAATTCCTCCTTTTGTTAATTCTCGTGTTTATTACTCAATTTCATTGTTTACCCTCTTATCGGGATTTGGGTGGTATTACCATCGATTTGACTTAGCAAAGTGTCATTAAGGGTGATGATCCTTTTGATGACAATGTCTCCTTTGATACTCCTATTGGCTAGACAGCTGATACAGAAGCTATCAGTGGTAGAGGCCCTCCAGTTGTTGCTTCCCAATAATCAGTATCTTCACCTTAACAGGTTCATAGATTTCAAGTACTTTTAATCCTGTTATTATTGTAAATAACTCATACCTTGCTCTTGCTTACATAGCAAGTCAATAAGCCTTGGGATGTTCAAGATGAGGAGGATTCTGGTGAAAATTCCAGCAGCCATCATTCCAATCAATCAGGCAATATTCCTTTATCTGTTCCTCCAGTGGTCGAAACTTGTCCTCCAGCTGAAAGCCATTCTCTTGCTGTTGCAGATCCAGTCAAGGACACAGAAGCTACGCCTGCACCATCCAGTCATACCACTGTTATTCCTTCGATGGCTATATCATCAACCTTCCCAACTGCTTCCAGTTCCCCATTGATCACTCAGACGGTAGCACAGGCCACAGGCATCCTGGCTGCTCGGTAAACAACTCCCTCTGTGCCTATTATTGACGATATTAATCAGAAGTTTCTACAACTTCAGACAGCATCAATGCTTTTTCTTGGCCTTCGATAGGTACATCAGTCTCAACTTCTAGTATTGACGTGGCTGTGATTCTTATGTCTTTAAAAGCTTGCTCAGCCATCGTCTTTCTGATGTTTTAGCTAATGACGATGCCTTATCAAAGATAAACTACTTGTTCGATACTCTTGTCGATAATGCATCAGCTTTGAATGATGTCCAATCAGGGTTAATCTCCACTTTGAAATTTCAAATTTCATATATATATATATATATATATATATATATATATATATATATATATATATATATATATATATATATATATATATATATATATATATATATATCTGCTTCTTGGAAGCAAGGCGTGGGTATTAAATCTAATGCCCAAGTAGTGGACCAAGATATTGATGCTCTAAACGCTCAAATCAGCTTGTAAATTCCAAAGAGATCGAGGAAATTGAGGTAGAGAAAAAGGAACTGGAGATGAGGATGATTGCCCTAAGTCAAAAAGAGAAAGGTCTGCTTGAACGACAAAATGAGGTTTATCAAGAAGCTGTCGATTTGGCTAGAGCTATGGAAGAACCTCTGAAGAAACGAGCTAGGACTCATTCCCAACTTGCCTTTGCAGACTAAATTATTTCTAGGGTCGAAAACCAATGGAAAGACATTCAAGTTGCTTTCGATGTCTGATTTTTCTGTCATATAGACAGTCCTTTCTTTAATCAAATTGTTGCTTTTAGGCCGCTATTTGCAATCAGACTATTTCTCTTAGATTTTTATTTGCAGTTCTTTTATCTCGAATTTTTTAGCCTTCACCAGGCAAAAGCAAACTATCTCTATTGATTGGTTTGATTCCTTCCCACATGTAAGGAGTGTATTTCTTTAAATACCGACCGTTAATAGGATTGGCATGCAATTTTCCTTCCAATGATTTTAACGAATAAGCTCTACCTCTTAAAACATTATGAATTAGAAAAGGTCCTTCCTAGTTTGGGGACCAAATTTTGGATCTTTTGATCTTATAAGTAGGATAGTCTTCCAAACTAACTACTTTTCTTGAAATGTTTTTGGCAAAACTCTTCGGTTGTAAGATTTACTTACCTTAAATTTTTTAGCGTGCAGTCTATTTAAAGTGTCTAGTCGATGATCGTCCAGATCTTCTAGCTCAATTGCCTTAGCTTCATTATATCCTGTTACCGGAATGCTATTTTGCATAGCTATTTGGAAAGATCTTATTGTTATCTCCATGGGTAATACAGGATCATGCCCATACGTCAAGGCATATGGAGTTACCCATGTACTAGACTTTGGGGAAGTTCGAAATGCCCAAAGGACTTCCGATAACAATCGATGCCAATCATTTGGGGTATCTTCACTAGCCTTTTCCAAGATGTGCTTAATGGATTTATTTGTTGCTTCAGCTTGGCCATTTGCTTGCGTGTAATAAGGGGTGGAGTTTATTATATCAAACGTATACTCTTTAGCAAATTCTCTTAGTTGTCCCCCAGCGAAGACAGTGCCTCTATCAGCCGTAATTGTTTAGGGTAATCCAAATCGGTGGATTATATTCTCTTTAATAAATGTGATGACACTTTCTTGCGTAATTGTCTTCATTGGCCTGGCTTCTATCCACTTTGTAAAGTAGTCAGTGGCTACGATTATAAATCCGTGCTTCGTGGATGAAGAAGGATGTATTTGGCATATCAAATCCATGGCCCAACCCTGGAAAGGCCATGGCTTCACTATCGATTGTAATTCTATACATGATGCGCGATGGACAACACCATATTTTTGACAAGCCTGACACCCTTTGTGTATCGGACACAATCTTCCATTGGCCAGTAATGGCCATGCCGCCTAATCAGCCATCTCATTTTGATTCCCACTTGATGGGCACCACAAACACCTTCGTGCACCTCAACCATTACCCGCACAGCCTCTTATTGTCTTAGACACCTATGTGTCAATCCTTCTGGTGTTCGTTTAAACAGATCGCCATCTAAAATGAAGTATTTAATTCCTTGCAATTTCATTTTTGTGTTTACCCTTAGTTGAGGGTTTAGTAAGTATTGAATGATGGGTGTTCTTCAGTCATCTTGAACTTTATCGACTAGGTTAATCATTTCTAATTGCCCATATCTATCACCAATCAGTGGCAATTGTTTGAATATTTTTACCCATTGTTCATTAATTCCATTAGGGACCTTTAACCCTGAGGCCAACTGAGCCATTACATTGGCACTCGCATTGTCTATCCTGGGGACGTGAGTTATGGTCACATCATCAGTTTTGTTAGCAAATATGATGCAACACTGAAATACATCTCCAAGCCAGGAGCATTGCATCTAAATTCTCCAGTCAATTGTTTTATAACCAGTTGAGAATCTCCTGATATCTGCACTGTTGTCACATGCATTTCTAACAGTATCTCTAAACCAATGATCAAAGCTTCATATTCTGCTTGATTATTTGAACAATCTCTTTCAATTTGAAAAGCAAATTGATGTGTATTCCCGATGGGAGAAATTAATACTATTCCTGCACCAGCTTCTTGATTAGTTTTTGATCCATCAAACATTATTTTCCAAGGAGCGATGCCAACATAGATTACTCCATTTTCATTGTCGTTACACGGATGATTTGCTAGGACATCGGCCAGAGCTTGGCCTTTTTAAATGTACTCTCTCAATGTAAGAACCCATTTTTCTATTTTTCCCTTAAAACTGGTCTTGATAGCATGTACTTTATCAAATCCATTTGTGCAATCACTAATATGTCAAAAGGTAGCATGTAATGTTAGAGCTTAACTATAGTAGTATACAAAGTTAAACACAACTTTTCTACAATGGAGTATTTTTGTTCAGTTACATTTGAACTTCGACTGAAATAGTAGATGGCTTGTTCACAGCCCTGAATATTTTCTTGGGCTAGCATGCTTCCAAGCGATGCTTTTGCTGCAGATACATACAACTTTAATGACCTCCCGATCCTCGATGGCATAAGTACAGGGGGTTTGGCTAGATACTCTTTTATCGATTGAAAAGCTTGTTGATGCTCCATTTCCCATCGATACTTAATATCTCCTTTCATCCCTAACAAGGCTGAAAATGCCTTTGTTTTTCCTGCTAAATTAGCAATGAATCGGCGTAAGAAATTAACTTGTCCTAAAAAAGGCTGGAGTTCCTTCTTATTCGAAGGAGGTTTGGCGTTTATAATGACTTTTTCTTTGTTCTTATCAATTTCAATCCCATTTTGGTGGACCAAAAACCCTAAGAAATTCCCTGCACAAACTCCAAAAGCACATTTCAAATGGCTCATTTTTAGATTATGTTTTCGCATTCTTATGAAAACATTTTCTAAATGTTGAATATGTTCTTGATGATCATCCGATTTGACGACTACATCATCAATATACACATCTAAGAATTTGCCAATAATATCATGAAGATTAAATTCATTGCCCTTTGATATGTTGCCCCAGCATTTTTTAAACCAAAAGGCATGACTAACCATTCAAACGTTCCGATTGCACCGGACATCTAAAGGCTGTTTTATGGACATCATCATCTTTGATAAAAATCTGATTATATCCAGCATTTCCATCCATGAATGACATGATATTATGCTTAGATGCTGAATCAACTAGCATATCTACGATGGGCATGGCATATTGGTCATTAGGAGTAACAGAATTTAAGTTCCTAAAATCAATGCATATTCTTAACTTATAATTTTTCTTCAATACAGGAACAATTTTTGACATCCATTCAACATACCTAGCTGGCCGAATGAGTTTTGCCTTGAGGAGTCGCTCGATTTCCTCCTAACCAGCAGTGTTACTTCGTTCAACATTTTCCTAGGAGCCTGCATAAACGGCTTGAACCCCTGCTTGATTGGCAATTTGTGCTCCACCAGCTTTCTGTCTAAACCGGGCATCTCTTTATAATTCCATGCAAAGCAATCCTTATACTTCCTGACCAACTCAATAATTTTTTCTCTAACCTCATTCGATAATTGAGCGCTAACATAAATAGGCCGTGGATCGACCTTCGTTCCCAAATTCACTTCTATCGGTGGATCTTGTGTTTCTATCTTCAAATCATCCAACTTGGCTTGCGCCAATTTGAGATCTTGTAACTGAACTCTGTCCAATTGATCATTCTCATTATCTTCAACGCATTCCGCCCAATACATAGGTGACAATCTTGCCAATCGTTTTTCCATGGCATAGATCATGAATCTCATAAAGGTCTTTCTTATTACCTCTTGCCCTTCTTTAACTTTATCCCAGTCCTCGGCCGTTGTTGGCTCAGCTTTGAAATTTTTGTAACTCTTTTCATTTCTCCAATTTTTAGCAACGGAAGCATCTTCCAGCTTCCGTTGCTCACCATGTCCCCTTCGTGTGTGACTATTATCCATCAACATATATTTTCATATGTACTTGGTGAGGACCTTTTGTTGCCGCCTGCCAGGTCCCACCATAGAATCGATCTCTCTTCCACTCACCAATACTCCATCTTCATCTAAGACTAGTGGCTCTATATCGTGTCGATAGAATTTTGCTTCGATACAGTTTGAATCCGCCAAGAATGGTTTATCGTCGGTCCAAACCAACTCAGCCACCTTCTTGCCATCCTTTTCCTCTCTCCAAAATATCAGAACTTGATGAAGGGAAGATAGGATGCAGCCATTGACATGTATCCAATCCATTCCAAGCAATGCATTGAAGCTCGAAGAGGGGTCAATTACAAAAAACGGAGACATTTTTTTCTTTCTCCCGACCGTAAGCTCTATCGGGACCACAACCTTTGGCTTCAAAACGCCTCCCACAAAGTTACATACCATAATTTTGGATGGGATCATATTTCTTTCATCTTTACATAGCTTCTTCAACATTCTAGTAGGTAGAATGTTTACTGTGGCTCCATTCTCAACTAACATTCTGGCCACTAGCTGGCCATCCATTAGCGTGGAAATAAACAAAGGCTTCAAATGCTTTGTTCTTTGAGGGTTTGGCTTAGTTAATATGACCCTATTTTCACGATCGAGTATGATTCCCTTATTTGAATGATTTTGACTTACCTCTCCCATCATATCATCCGTTTCTCTAAGTGCAAAGCTATTTGCATCGGTGCTCTGTCATCCTCCACATCTTCTTCCTCATTTTGAATTACTTGTTCTTCATTTGCCTCGAACGTGAGAGGAAGAATAAAAACCATGTTGCAGTCAATGTTTACCTCATGCTCTCCGAAGAGCAACTTCCTTTTCTTTTTCAATTTTTTGTCTTCAAAAATCATTATGCCCCCTGCTTATCATCTTTCTTATCTGGAGCATTCGTCTTTACCTCTTTGCTAACTAACAACTTTTCAAGAGGGTGAAAGCTACTTTTCGTAACTATTCCTTGGAGAATCTTCGCCTCTGTTTATTTCTTCTGCTCAATCCCAATTGCATTCTGACCCTCTGCTTCCCTCGTCTAGATCAATTTTTTTCTTTCGAGTTGGGCTTGTTTGATTTCCAACACTTTTACATTATAGTTGCAAATTTCCTCTGCACTCTTCTTTTCTGTGTTCTGCTTAGATCCTAATAAGTTTTTGGAAATGAAACTTTCTCTTGACCGATCGTACCGTATGCCAATAATCATCAGGCGGTACTTGTGGCTTTAACATTCTTGTTTCCCCTCGATATTTTTGCATCATTCGAAATCCATCTCTCTGCCCAGCAGTTATGGGACTTTTGCCTTTATAATTTTTTGACACATACTTCGGATCAAATGGTCCAACCCTTGGCCTTACCATTTTCGAACCAAAATGTCCTGGCCCCATATTATTCTGATAAATGACTTGGTTAGCCAAAGGCTGCTTAAAACTCATTCCCAGCTGATTATGATATTTATGACATCCTTGGCTTGCTCTCTGATACCCTTCTTGTTTCATCTTTTTGCGGGTTTTATTCTCTATCGCCTGCTCTTTTCCACATTTTCTTTGACCATGCTTTAGAAGAACCACAACCCTGACACATTGGTTCTCCTATTGGTCCGATCTTAGACACATACGTGTCTAGTTTAAAAATCAAACTCCCTTTATTCGAGTTATTTTCTTCATCAGCCCACAAGATACTTTTATTTTCTTGTTACTGCAACTAACACTCACATCCATATCATAATCAGAATTCACCTTTTCTTTGATTCTTCTCAGATTATGATCTCTCTCTAAAGGTCTCCTTGTCTTGAAATTATCGCCTTTTGAACTTTTGTCATCGCTTGTGCAATCGACTGGGTCATAGTCTACCGACACCATGTTGATATCAAGTGCCATCTCAGGGAAAGGATTGCTATCCACCTCCATCACTTCCTTGTCTTTATCAACAACCTTGAGGAGTCCAGCTTCAATCTGATCCTGCACAGCATTTCGAAAAATAACAAAGTTAATAGTGTTATGACTTATGGTATTGTGCCATTTGCAAAACTTAGTTTTCTTATCCTTTGGGGCCTTGAATTTTATCTTCAGGAGGTAATCGAAGATCTAATCTGCTTGGTTGATATCGAATGTATATTTCCTCATCGAAAGTAAGGCATTTAGCTTGTTAGGATGTCTCGAAGGTAGGCTAATAGGGCTTCTAACTTTTACCAAAGTCTCACAGGTAACTGGTTTCTTCCCAACCATCTCTACAGCATCTACTTCTAGATCGACAGGATCTTGATAATAAGTTCTCATCGATGAATTTTTCCTAATATGCTCCTCCTTCAATAGAGTTTCATATTGAGTTACCATAATTCAAACACGCTCTTGAACTCCATTCCCTCAAATTTTTTCCTAATTTCCAAATCCAACCCATTGAGAGCTAAATTTGCCAACTCAGACTCTGGCATTTGAAAATGACATTTTGTTTTTAAGCCTTTAAATCTTTCTAAAAACTACTTTGCACTCTCTACTTAAAACTGTTTCAATCTAGCCAAATCAGCCAAAGAAATTTCTGGTTCCATTTTGAAGAATTAAGCATGGAATAAATCTTCCATATTTCTCTAGGAAAACACTGAATTTGGTGGCAAATTTGCGAACCACGAAAATGCGACCCAGTCAATGAATATTAAAACCATTTTAACTTAAACCAGTCATGTTGACCTAAATCTCCACACTATAAGGTAAACCTAGTAATGTGTTCGATGGTCGATTGATTTCCTTCACCATGAAACAGGCTGAATTTGGGGATTTTTACCCCTCTAGGTATTTTCATCTGGTCGATGTCGTCGGGGTATGGTTTTCGATATAAAGTCCTATCGATGGGCCTATATCCTTGACCCTTTTTACTTGGTGGAATTCATGAGGAAGTTGTGGTCCAAACCTGTACCTCAACCTTTCCCTATTGTTTTTTTGACCGTTATCGGTCGTTGCCTCGTACATGGGATTCTCAAACCTATTAATTCTTTCTAGGTTCCTCCTATAAAGAGGGGCATATGTACCTTCGACTCCTTGGCCAGCATGATAGTGGTCATTTCTATTTTTAGGAATCCTAATATTATTAGGCCCCGTAGCAGGGTTTTTAGTCCCACTAATTCCTGCTTCTCTTCTATTTGACCTGGGCTCTCCTCCGTCGATAGGTGCAGGAATATACCAGCCAGACTAGTGGATGATTTAAGGTTGTTTTACAGCATTTTTGATCCTCATAGGAGAACTATCAATCTCCAGCAGATCAGTATGACTGTTAACAGGGGATTTCCCCTTTCGAAGGTTTAGATTTACTACCCTAGCAATAGAAGAAGTCTATTTTTAGATTTCTCCTGACAGATTTTTGATCATTCCTTTTTCAGAGGTATCTCTTTGTTCTGACATTCGCCTTACTTTATCTTAGAAGTGTCAAAAGAGCCGGGCTCGAGCAAGGCCAGCCCGCCCAAGAGTGAAAAAAGGTCGGGGTGGGGCCACTGTAATGGGAAATAGGCCGGGCCAGGCCTGGCCGAAGAAGATGGGTAACTAGGCCCAGTCCAAGCCCTAGCTATAGGCCCAAATTTTAGGGCTGGGCCCGGCCCAACTTATGGTTTTTTTTTTATCTTCTTGTTATTCAAAGTAAAGACTTTAATTGCGGTATTTTCTTGTTATTATGCAAGCAAATTGTAATGTAATAATGTGTGGATGCATATTACTACATATATGTGCATGCAAGCAACTTATTGACAAATCAAACACAGAAACTGAGCTGAAACAACATAAGCAATTAGCAATAAATCAGATAAAACTTTTGTAAACTATGTAGTAAAATGTGTGTATATAATAATATTTCTAGTATTCAAATATTCAAATTGATAAAGTTAAATTCAAGATAAATGTGTTCATAGGCCCTCCTCCTTTTATCCGGGCTTGGGACCGGCTGCTTGTAAACAAACAGGCGAAGTTACCTATTTTTTTATATATCGAGAAAAATATATATCTTGCTTGTAAAAATTTATATATATATATGAAAAAAACTATATTTTGTGAAAATATTTATCCTTAAAACTTGAGAAAAAGAAAATAAAAAGAAATTACCTAATCATCCGGAAGTACTTCAATATCCGAGTCACTGCTCTTCCTATCATCAATCGGTTTATCTTGCTCGCGGTATTTCGCATCAAGATAATCCTTCCAACATACACATAGCTCGAGCGACTCGGGGTTAAGACGACTCCTCCTGTCATCCAAAACCCTCCCGCTGCTGAAAATGCCGACTCTGAAGCAACCGTGGAGGCTTGCACTGGCAGTACATCCCGTGCAATTTGGGATAAAGTTTTATACATGTTTTGATTTTGTTTCCAAAAATTTAACAAATTAAAATTAACCTGTTCTTGCATTGATAAATCAGAATAATGATCAGTATTTGAATATACACCAATCTCATTAAAAGAGGAAAAAGTAGACGAACCTGCCGAATTAGAAGTACCTTCACCTGGTAGTTGTCTTGCTACTAGATGTTCAAAGCCCTTAAGGTATGGCGCATAATACCTCTCAACAGTCGATGATGAAGCTCGCCCGCGCACGTCAGCAGAATTACGATAGAGGTTGAACAGTTCCTCAAATCTCTTGCTCACTTTTGCTGTGAGTGCGGTTGTGTCCTCTACTGGGTAGCACATTAATTTCGATATCTCTTGTATCGAGACGTTCACGCCATGCAACTTTAACCTAGGATCTAAACAAGTAGCCACATAAAAAATAACAGGCAGTTCACTCCAATATTTATTAAACTTTTTATCCATCACTTTTACTATTTCCTTAAAGGGTCCTATATATCTCCATTTTGTTAACATTGTAGCCATCTTGAGAATTTCTATTACAGCGAGAGGAGAGGTGGGATAGTACGTACCAGACAATAAATTGGTAGACGTGTAAAATACCTCCAAAAATTCAGCTAGGTATGTGGCCATCTGCCATTCCTCTTGAGTTGGCAAGCCGGCTGGGAACAAGGTTAGTAGAAAATGCGTATAGACTTCTCTGTATGCCAGAATGTGTAAAAGCATATGGTATGTAGAGTTCCACCTGTGGACCACATCTGTAACTGCTCTCCTGCGAGGCATATTATATTCAACACACAACGTTTTAAATTGTTGTGTTCTCGGACTCGAACTATTAACATACGCTGTCATACCCCTCATTTTGACAAGAATATCTCCTGCAGCAGCTAAACCATCTTGAACAATTAAATTAATTATATGACAAACACAACGAACATGAAATAATTTACCAGAAAGTACAGGTTTGAGGCTCTCCTCTAAAGCATCAACAGCAACTGTATTGTTAGAAGCATTATCAAAACTAATACTCATAATCTTATCCTTTAATTTAAACGTGGTACATGCTTTTAATATAATAGTAGCAATGTTCATTCCATCATGCGGAAAAGGAAAGAGCTCGAAAGCGATGATTCTCTTGTGCATAATCCAATCTGCATCAATCCAATGGGCCGTCACACAAGTATAACTAACAAAAGTAAACAGAGATTGCCAAATATCAGAAGTAAGACTAACTTTACCGTCAAATTTATCGAAATAATCGATCAGGCGTGCTTTAGCAGCATTATACTGTCGGAGTGCATCGGATCTAGTTGTGTTTCTATGAACCTTTTTGTACAAAGGTTGAACGTATGTGTTCATATATCTAGAGTGCTTAGCATTATCGGCAAAAGAAAAGGCTTGTTCATCGTGAATAACAAATTCAGCGAGACCGTCTCTTTGCTCTCGCTGATTATAAACAAATAACTTACCGTCAAAAGATAACTGCGTTTGGGTAGGTTCGACGTGGCCTTGTCGAGGTGCACATGAGGGTAATGCCTGTTAAGATGTCCATTACCACTACCAGACGAAAATAATTTAGCACAGTACTTACATCGAGCTTTTCGGATGCCGTCCACCATAACTTCATCAAAATGATTCCAACACTCGGCTTTCTTTTTTTTCCTTTTGGACTTCTGGCTCATTACCGGAGGCATTGCTCGGCCCTTCTTCATCATGACCAGGCATAGGGTTAAGATTATGCCACGGAGTAGTAGCTTCGCCAACCGAGCTGCGTCCTTGACTATAATGCGGGGGGTCTTGTCAGGCGTGTATTCAAAATCTGGAATGTTTTGATTGAACTCCCAATTGGCTTGGGTATCTATCATACAGCCTGTACTCATTCGTCCAGGAACGAATGGTTGTGGTGGTGCTTGGATTGGTGTTTGTGATGGCCGTGGTGCTGGCGCTTGTGCTGGTGGTGGTGCTTGTGATGATGATGATGTTTTTCGTGATGATGATCCACGCTTCAGTTTCTTCAGTAATCCAGCCATATTTGACGCTAAACTTTTTTACTAGATTGGAAAATAAAACTATAAGAGTAACTAAATACACAAGTATAAGAGCAGTAATTAGTAATTAGAAATAACAATTAAAAGAATTAAAGAGTAACAAATGAATAAGAGTAATTAGTAATTCAAAATTGGAGAGAGTTAGTAATTAAAAAGAATTTAGTAATAGTAATTAATAAATAAAAATTCACTAATTACTAATTACTAGACAAAAGAATTAGAGAGTAACAAATTAATAAGAGGAGTAGTTAGTAATTAAAATTTAGCAAGAGTAGTAATTAGTAAACAAGAGTAATAATTAGCAAGAGTACTAATTAGTAAATAAGAGTAGTAATTAGCAAGAGTAGTAATTGGAGAGGGAAATAGTAGCAAAGCTTGTAGAAATGTAGAATGTTTAGATAAGAGAGAGTAAGAAGATTGGTGTGAAAAATTAGAAAGAAATGGTGTGAATTTATAGATTTTGAAACTTCACAAAAGACCAAAATACTCCTTAAAACTATCCGTTTATAGTTGTTGGGGAGAAGAGTGTAAAACCTTAAAAGAGTTGAAAAAATTAAGTTGGACCAAAATACCCCCCAAACTAGCCGTTATATTGCTGTTGGGGGGGTAAAAGTGGAATTTAGGGAAATAATTAGGAATATAGCCGTTGGGGAGAAAGGGGGGATAATTTTGAAAATCCGTAGGGCCTGCCAGAAATCGAGCCAGAAAGAGGACCGAAACCCGGGCCAGCCCGTTTTATCGAGCCTGACCCTGGCTTTTTTCTCTATTTCTCCGACCTGGCCCAAGCCCTAGTCCAAAGCCCTAAATCCACGGGCCGCTACTGTTCACCTATTGTGCTGGGCCAGCCCGCGAGCCGCCTGGCCCTTTTGACACCTCTACTTCATCTACTACCTTGGAACCAAACTGGTTTTTATCACTAACCAGTTTGTTTAAAAATACATTTGATTTTGCAAGACAGTCAAAAATTGAGACACCATGTTTTTATACTCCTGGGTTGATGAACTGACCTGGTCCATTGTCTGGACCAAATTTGGCCATTGTGGCCAGTAGTTGGCATCTCCATGTTAGGAGTCACATCATTACTAGAGCTTCCCCTGTTGGTGTCTTCTGAGTTTTGAACGTTGGCATTCACGCTCTCATTCATGTTCATGCCATTAAGGACTTGAGTATTTCTTATTTGTTCCAAGTTACCACCATTGTTGGTGCTTGGAGTTTCGATACCATTAGTGGTGCCAATTTGCCTCACGACAATACTACGTGTACTTGGCATAGTTTTCCTTCTTAGCTACTAGTGTCGCACCCAGCGTGCCAATGTTTGCACTGCTGGGCAAACTCACTATCGATCGTGTGCCTGCGACACAACTGATGAACAGTGCGGGATCTTTTTTTGCCTATTGGGCCTGAGGACTTCGCTAAAAAGAAAAACTAACTGATGATAATATGCTGAATAGATCTAAAGATGATGCGCCCATTGAAATTACAAAGATAATTCTTACAATACAACGAACACAGTTTTTACAACGTATTGAATTTTCTATCGATACAAGACAAATCATTTAAAAGATTGGCTAAAGGATCTAAACATATTATCTTCCTATTCTAGTTTTTGTCGATGGATTGATGACCTCTTCTCCAGTTGCCTTGTATCACCTTTTATACTTGCATCATTCGTAACCGTCTCCTTTCTACAACTGCCCTTCCTTATCTCCATTAGCAATAACTTCTCAAGCCCCATGATCGGCCATTTTCAACCGAAGTTTTCTCAATCGTGTTGATAACTGTCTGCTTCAGAAACTGCTTATCAACTGCTGTTGCTAATCTATTTGCTCTGTCTTCACGTTGTTTGACACTGTTGGTCTGGTTGTTCTTTTAGCAGTTTCTTCCTTCCTGTATGGGTTATTCAAATATTTTGATTCTCACGCTTCTCTTTCAATTACTTATCTCTTCCTTTTAATTTGGTAACTGATGATAACCATAACCATCGTGCTTTTTCCACTTTTTTTTTATTAATGCACTTCTTTGTGGCTATCATCATGCCACGTGTTCGTAGGTTATTTGTGAAAATATTGATATCAACATAATCATAAAATAATGTTGGGGAAAAATGGGACTTTAAGCGACTATACTGTTTCCGCAATATGTGGAGGATCCCCTTCTGAATAACAAACAGAAAGCATCTCATTGTAATCCCCAATGGAGAACTCATTCCTATCTCTCTCTCTCTCCACCACCACCTCTGACTCCCTCCCATTTTCCCTTCAAATTATGGATCGTCTGTGGTGACGGGGTAGTGATATTTAAAGGAGAAGAAAGAAAAAGAAATTAATGAGATCGAGAACTAGGATAGCGGAAAAACCACATTGACCGTCAACAAGATCGATTATGGTAACCCAACGGCGTGGAGGCATGTCCACAGAAATGAAACAAAACAAAGCAATATGGCGTCCATAAAGGCTTTACAAAATACCGCAAAGCATTAAGGTAAAAGAATTGAAGGAACTAATCAATTTATCTGCCTTCGACAACTAACCAAAAAGAAGTAGTTTCTTTTCGATCTCTCGGGTTGATTAGTCACAAAACCTCACTTGGAAGTTTATTGGTCGCTGAAAAGATGCTCCATATTGAGTTTTTAGCAACAAAAAGAAGCCTTTAAGAGCATATTGTATATCTCTAGACCTATTAAATTGTTTTTCTGGCATCTATATAATATAATTTATAATAAGCGAAACAAGGGTTTCTTTGTGCGACACGTCATCGCAAAGATAACTTCTTTACTTGACACGTCATTACATTAAGTTTTCAATGTGAAATATGACACATCATCAAATCCTTATTTTAAGATTAATTAACTATTTAATATATAATAAGCAAAGCAATGGTTTATTTGCGCGACACATCATCGCAGAGATAACTTCTTTACTTGACACGTCATTACATTATGTTTTCGATGTGAAATATAACACGTCATCAGATCCTTATTTTAAGATTAATTAACTTCTATATTAGTAAGTCTTATTTAATTTAAAAAACTAATTATAATCATTCTAAAATTTTACCTAATCAATATATTAAGACCTTTTTTTCACAATTATATCCTTTAAAGTCAAAAACTAATTCTAATCATTCTAAAATTCTACCTTATCATTATAATAACTTTAGGACTTAATACTGACTATGGTATTTTTAAAACTACTCTCTAATATATCATATATATATATATATATATATATATATATATATATATATATATATATATATATAATGAAAATAACACTTTAGGAAAAAATTGATATGACAATTAAGATTTAAAAAACTTACGGGACTTAGAAAAAAATAATCTAACAATTGATTTGAACTTTGATAGGCAACTTATTTTTAAATTTGATTAATTTATCAAGAATAATGAGGGTTGTATAATTTAAAAGAAATTTTAAACATTCTAGAACCCAATCTAATAAATACACTTATTTATTATGATTAAATTTTGACTACTATATTCTTAAAATCACTCTTTAATGTGAATATAAAAATTCATATCTCAAAAAACAAAAATAAACATATTAGATTTAGAAGGAAAAAAATAGCATTCTAATTGAGATAAATGCACTATTATTATTCATATACATTGACATATACGTAATATACATGTCGCGCCACCAAAACGAAAGCCGTGACTTCGATTAAATTTCCTCATATACCGCTATAATTCCGGTGACAACGGTATAATACAATTCTTTCTCTTTATAATCCCTCACAAAACAATCTACTAAACACAGCGGGTAAAACAAATTACACCATGTCAATTCAATCAAATTACCCACATCCCAGTAAAGTTCTCAAACTAAAACTACAAAGTTTAACTAACTAAAACAATAGCCGCAAAACTCCAACGCTCTCACAAGGATCCTTAGTCACTTCTTTAACATGTGGCAAGGGGTAAGGTAGAGTAAAAGTGTGAGCTCAATAGCCCAGTAAGGTACCAAAACTAACATAATATCAAAGCAAAACTAACAAAATCGAACAACAAATACTCGATAGAAAGGAGCAAACCATATCTTATTATCGAACATTGAAGCAAACGTAATTAGCATTTAACCATGAACATATTTTCATAATATGTCGGGAACGCTACACAACAAAAATAGATGATGATTATGTTGGTCATAAGACCTAAATGTTGAACCAAACATCAAACATGTGCTACCGGTAGCGTGTTAGGCATCTATTGATCGCCAGCACATAAACAAACGTATGTCCATAAGACCCTCTTAATTTGAGAGTTGTTGATACATAATCAAGGCCAATTTGAATGAGTGCCCATAAATGTACAGATTCAATGTATGCCAAGAGCGAGTGGATTACTTTGATGTGTAAGCGAAACATAAAAATGTATAGCAATTTTATCCAAAGGAAATGACACCAGAGAGGACGCGAAATCAATATGACACGTGAACAAGTCCCCCAAAAACTTTTCCTAGAAGACCATGTCATTCACGTACGATTGAAATCAGCAGACCATCTAAGTCATATGAAATGAAGAAGAATCAAGCAATAAACTACAACTGGTAAAGTTAGGGGTGAGCAGCGAACCGATAAAAACGATCTCAACCGTTCAAACCGATGAAACCGGACCGATCGAATCCGAACCGTTGATGAGCTTGAACGGTTTAGTTTGACATCAAATAGAGGCCGGTTCGGTTCGGTTCACGGTTCAGGATTTCAAAACCGAACCGAGGATATAGGAATTAAATAAAAAATATATACCTTGACCCTAGTTAGCTAGATAACCAGGGTAGAGTAAGATGACTTTGGAGAACTATTATTCAGCCCTTCTCTTTCATTCATCAGAGACTTCAACCGTAACTCTCTTCGTTCTGTCATTTCTTTTCCCACACACCCACAGGCCATAAAGATCACATTATCAGCTACTCTTCCACTCTTCTTCTACTCTTTTTCTTCAGAGACAACACATCCACAAAGATCGCAGCCCATAAAAGACGGAACCATTTCAATCGGCAATACGTAGGAAGATTAAGGGTCACCACACTTTTATTGAAGATTAAGGTCACTGTCCATTTTTCACTCTCATTCCAAAATCCCAGTAGAATGTTCTTGGATCCAAGCGCTATCTTCGGATTCTGATTAGTGAGCAGGTAAGTTTCAATTTTGATTCCAATTTTTTAGGTTTTAACCATCCCTATATCTTTAATTTCGATTTTAAAATTTTAGCCTTTGCAATAGACATATACAAATACGCATCCCTAGATGGTTCAATTGAGCATCATGCCCTTGATTAAGCTGAAATTTCCTTACACCTATTAATATACACACTGCAATGTACTAAAAATTTGAAAATGCACAGAATATGGTTTTCTGAGATAAAATTGAAATTTCCCACAAAGCGGCTAATCCAAGTTCTTCTACTGCCGTAAGTTAAAAGCCACTTAATACTAGTACATGTGATGTAAAAGTTCAATGCTCAAAAAACTAGATTAATATCCTTTGACCCATACTCTTTTAGAGCAATACACTATTACCCCTACTACCCAGTAGGCCGTAACATATGCTCAAGTTGGAAACTAGAGTCATGATACCTCAACACTTGCAGACAACAAAAGTTACACTTCTAGTCTTCCACTGCATTTGTAAATTTAATTTGGATGCAACTGTAACTTTTGTTGCAGCAAGTACAAAACTAGTCAATTTCGATGGAATAGTTAGAATGCCTTAAGCGTTGAAACGTTGAAGTTCTTATTGGATTGGCCATGTCATATTGAATATGGTTTCTCTAGGTGTTTGACTGAAACCGCAATGGCAGCAAGAGTCCAGAATGCACCACTTTGATGAGTAATGGAGAACACATTAACCCATTGTCACGTAGTATCTTGATGCTTTGTCTTTAGAACAAGTCATGTACTGTATTGTTATTTTTTGAACCAGATTAATGGTTCATTTCATTATGTAATGTAACTTTATTGGACTTTTACGCTTTGCTGACTTGTTAAGCTATTCAATTTGTCATGTAATGCAATTATGATGTATACTTTTTGTGATTGGACCCTTATTTTTTGGATAAATTATACACGGTACCCCTGAGATTTGTCCTAAACTACACACGGCGCTACTAAATATTTTTATGACTCCCGGCCCCTTGTGGTTTGTCATTGTATTACACAAAACCCACTTCCGTTAGGGAACCACAAAAAAATTTAGGACAACACAAATTTATTTTGATACACCAAAAATACCCTTAAGTCTTTCGTCTTCCTCTCTTTCTTGCCCAAAAAAAGCCCAACCATTGCCACCAGACCCCGTCGCCGACGCGAAGCCACTACCTACACACAGCGTCCACCACCATCCTTCAGCTCCTACCGCCGTCGGTTGGGGCTACTATTCCTGCTGCTCCTGCCACCTATTACCCGTAAACCCCCCCACACCCACTCCGACTGGAATACGATCCATAGAACCCAATTGGGACGATCTAGATCTAGATCGGTGAGTTACACGGCCACTCCAGCATAGCAAGCTGTTCCTCTTCTGTGCACTTGGCTTGTTTGGGATCGTTGATCACAATCCCGACATCGAAGTGGTAAACGCCGGCCTTGTTTATTTCAACAACGGTCGCTGATTCATTGTTACCAATGGCGAAGATTGACATAGTTACCACCGCTGATTCACATATTTCAACAACCATCGCTCACCCGAAGCTCGGTCGTTGATGATATAAATTCAGTGCACCCTTTTTCTTTTGTTATCAATATGTACATATTGTTGATAGACAATGCTGTAGGGAAGTTTTCTTTTGTTGACAGGGGCAACCTAGTGGCATATTCAGAAAATGAGTTTGGCTAGTTGACCTAATTTTTCACACCATATTCATGTTTTTTGTCTCACCGCCAATCCTTTTTTAAATTGGTTTCTCGTACAAGAATGAACACGTTTACAAGTTAATGATATGTTTGGATTTTGCCATTATGCACGAACATGCTGAACATGGCAAAGATTCACAAGAATGAAGTATGTTGTTCAGTGGTGGGTGGTGAAAATAAATTGTGGTGGTAGAGAATTAGTGGTTATGGTGGTGGGTAAATTTACAATCATATGAGGGGTATTACCGTCAATTTTTTACTTATGTTAATTCTTTGAACGGAAAAATAGAAAAGTGTAGTTTAGTGTAATAAAATAACTTAGTAGGTGTCGTGTGTAGTTTAGGGCAAATCTCAGGGGTGCCGTGTGTAGTTTAGGGCAAACCTCAGGGGTGTCGTGTGTAATTTACCCATTATTTTTTCTTGAAACAAAATAATGTTTAAATTATGCTCAAACCGATCGGAACCGTTCAATTTGAACTAAGTGAACCGTTCAAACCGAGGTGTCCCGATTCGGTTTGGTTTAAGAATTCGTGAACCGAAGTCCATTGATTCGGTTTGCGATTTGATCCCCAAACCGAATCAAACCGCATCATGCTCACCCCTAGGTAAAGTCCAAGTGATACGAAATAGACTACCAAATGAACGACACATCAATAATCTACCAGCTGAACAAAAATAAAGCAATAGTTGGTCTAAGCTAAAAAAGGACAGAGCAATAGTCTTCAAGCTGGACAATGACAGAACAATAGTATGCAAGCTAGGTACAAAAAGAAACAGAGCCAAAATCAAAGTGTGGTTTTGAACCAAAAGCTCCTGTATTCACCAAAATTAAGGCACCATGGAATTGTTGTAAAAATAGCATGAGCTGGGCAATGAGTAACAATAAAGATTACCCACCCAAAATCTTACCTAATTGAATATGTCACTAACGAAATCTTTTGGAAAATCCACAAACTATCTAAACATGAATCCACCAGATTAGTGCATAAGCAAGGTGCTTAGAATATAGAGAAACAAAAACCAAAGAAATGAACCCAAGTCTCCATTTGTGTGAATATCAAATGCTTTAGGCAATGAGGCTCGTGAAATTAAAAGACAGGAACAGAAATTAAAAGGAAGGCCCGTCAACAATCTACATCCCTGAATAAGAAAGCATTAACGTATTTATGTTACTTCAATTTTAAGTGTAAGGTAACCGGCTATTACATGAGTTTTGCCAATGAATTCTACTACCCCACAATGAAGCAAACTGCCGGTCATCAATTTCTCAAGATTAACAATTAGAAAATGCATAGAAAGGCATATGAACCAACACAACACTATGAACAAAGTTTGAAGTTATTCAACAATCATGGAACCGTGAGTTATACGGGAATCATGGCAGGTGCAAAGCTCTTCAAAAAGGGAAATCAAAACCCTTGCCACAACAAAGAGAGGTAAAATTCCTTACCTTATACACGCAAATCTGCGAAACCTCCATCCCCCGGCGCTACGCCAATCGATTGACGTCAAAATTCCCCCCAAAAAACGAGCTTAGGGCTGAAGTGAGGAGGAAAATCAACGGAAGCAGCAAGAGGAACGGAACAGAGGCTGGAATAAGAAGAGGTATTTTATATTCAAACACTAATTGGCAAATTACGTAAATTCCCCTGAACTTTAGCCACTTATTCAAAATGCACCAAAACGTTTTCTAATGTTACAAAAAGGCCACTGCTTATTTACTTTGTTATTTATCTATTTATTTATTTTAAAGTAATAACATATCACAAGTAAATATTGGGATATTACAACACATAAGATTGTCATCGTTGAAAATGAATAATGTAATATATAAATTTAAGAAATGAATTATAAGTAACTGTTTTTTAAATAAGACCTCATTACCACCAAACTGGTTATATTCCATATATAAAGATTTAGAAAACAAATCAAACTCTTTACTACAATTTACTATTGAAAATTTTGTGGTATAATTATCGCGATATTTGTAAATTTATAAAATCAATTGTACAACATTTAAACTCTGTGCTACAGACATATATTTACGTATTATGCTTTTATTTTTACTATTAAAATTAAACATTGATTAGATTGTCATAATATTTGCATACACATATATGCTTGCTTTAGTTCCTTTGAAGTGTAAGTTGAAAGAATAATGAATAAATTATATTACAATGACACTTGACGATATAAAAGAAAAGTTTAAAGAATGAAAAAATCTAGTGACGACACTATAACAAAATATATTCATTGTTATTTAAACTTACAGTTCTAACAACTAAACAAGGATCTATAAAAAAGATAATAATAGATTATAACATTTACGATTCCAAAGATAAAGAACTCTTAACTTAACTTTTCAAGCTAAGAGACTTGGTTTTGAAAGGTTACTGGTTGGGATCACTAAAAGAATTTAATAATAATATAATCTTGACAAGTTACTTGAAATTCTCACATATAAAATATTAAAAATTTCTTACCAACGATTATAGCTTTAGTAAAAGGAGATTACTTTTTCATAAGATGCTAATCTCTTTTTGTTTCTTGAAATGTGGTATGTATCGATAAACTTTTTGTAACTTTTTAAAATATTTTATTAATTACTTGAACTTGAATCAGGATTCCGAGCTATAATATTTAATAACTGAGGCGAGAAATGTAATGATAGCTCATGACACATCATCGTATTGTGTTTCTAATATAATAAGAGTTACAAAAATTGATGTTAAATATATTAATGTTGTTAAAGATTTTCAGGGTCATTAATTTTGAAATTAATTAAATTAGCAGATATAGTAAACATTTAAATAATAAGTCTTATGTAATTCAAGAATTAATTCAAAAGATTCAAAATTTTCTAACCAATTTACTAACCTATTGTGATTTTATTTGACTATTATATATCGAAAAAGCTCTCTAAATAAAATATTAACCAGTAAAACCAAACTACTTAAGAGATTTAACAAGAAAAATGATGAACTATTTCAAAATCATATTTAAGTTTTCTGTAAATTCAAATATGAATCTAACTTGAGAAATATGTTTGTTAAAAATTTTGGTTCATAACTTCCTTGCTCTAAGGTTTTGTGCTATCCTATTTACATGCATTGGTTAAGTATGGAAATATCATAATATGTGGATTCGATATGAGATATATTTCAAAAGGTATAAATTTAAAACCTTTATTATGTGAGCATTTCTTAAATTCCACTGATTTTATGTTAGAAAAGTTTTGAATCAATTCTTTTCTTTGGCATTTTTATCGTGAGTAATTAAACTCTTAAGCATTCTAAATTCTGTATCAGCAATTTATAATTTATGATTTTATGTTAATTTTTATAATTTTGAATAAAATTGCATATAAAATCTAAAAATATTTATATATGTTGTGGAGAATGTAGACTAAAACTTAGGAGTTGTTCGATAAAACTGAAATTTAAGTCCTAAAAAAGTTAAGCGCTGAATTCATAGAACTGAAAACTTTAAGCGATTGAATTTTTACTGAAAAAGAAGTTTACCTGTTTGGTAAACCAAAAATTGATGTCTGAAAATATTTTAGTTACAAAAATTATCTATTTTACCAAAATTATGCATTTGTTTATGTACTTTATAACTTTTTTGGAGGCTAAAATCATGTTAGTGGTGGTGGCAGTGACGATAGAGTAATACTGGTGGTTATGGTGGCAGCGGCGGCGAAAAGGTGTCAATGGTGGCGGTAATGGTACGTAAAGACGTGGTGTTGGTAATTTTGATGACAGTGATAAGCGACGACATGACTGTCACGGCAATGGTTGTAGTGTGGTGGATATTTAGATGATTTTTAACGATGGATTTTTATGGACAATAAAACTCGTCGCTGAATGTCTTTTTAGCGACGGAATACCTTCTGTCGCTAAAAGTTCGTCGTGAAATCCATCTTTTCTTGTAGTGGTTGGCCTCTAAGAACTTATGGCCTCAAATTTTGTGTTGTATATGGCATGCGCATAGGAAGTTGTGGCCATGACTCTTGTTCCGTAGATGGCATATCTTGAGGAACCTAGGGCCTTGACCCTTGTAGCATAGATGGGATACCCCTAGGAACTTATGGCATTGATTGATGATTGTTCCATAGATGGCATATCCCTAGAAACTTGTGGCCTTAACCCATGTTCCATAGATAGGATACCCATAGGAACTCGTGTCCTTGACCCTTGTTCCGTGGATGGGAGGCCCCTAGGAACCTGTTGTTGACCTCTAGTCCATAGGGGCTGACCCCTTAGGGACTTGTGGCCTTGACGTTTGTCCCAAGGGGTATGAGCCCGTAGGCTTAGTGATCTTTGGGCTAGTGGTTATAGTGTTGCATGATAGTGATGTATCTTTATGTCATCGCTTCTTTCTTCCGAACCACGAGCGTGAATTTTGATCTTATGATAGTGATTTTATTCCTGCCAAATACTCAAAAGTAAAAGTTAGTGATTGAAAGAAATGAATACTATATATATATATATATATATATATATATAATAAGAATATGTGGCAAAAAGAACTAAGATTGAAAAATGAAAATGTTTTTTTTTTCTGCTATGTATGGGCCAATCAAGTAAACAATTTTTGAGTTTACTTGTTTTGGCACACAGAACTGGAGCCCATTTTACCTTTATGTTTCCCTTTGTGAACAAGAAGATGCGTTGAGGCCCGCTAGGAAGGCACTCTACTAACCACCAAGAGATCCAGGGCTCATTTCCCCTCGTTGGTTGAAATGATGCAGTAGTAATTTATTCCTTTTGCAACAGTAATCAACCAAAGCAGTATGGTTGGCACGGGAAAATGAACAGCAAATAAAGAAGCAGAAATTGTCCTTTTTTCCTAAAAATATATATATATATATATATATATATATATATATATATATATATATTATGCATTTTTAAAGATGAAAAGAAGAACATGTTCCACTGGACGTGTCAAAATTTAATGACATAGTTTTCGCTGCAATTGATTAATGTCGAATCTTATGTCATAAAAATCCCTTCGTATATACATAACAATGTTTATTATTTTATATAATAAATTGATATTTCCGGATGACTAAAAAACTAACCGTTAATTATGTTCACGACAACCTTCGATTAAAGAAACACAAATAAAATAACATACAAATATAGAAAAATTTTATTTTTGCATGAAAATTTAGTACATCATATTATCAACATTTACATAAAAAATGACAATAAGAGAAGAAAAAAAAGGAGGATTCACTTTGAATCCATTTCTCTCTCTCTTCTTTTCTTTCGCTTCTCTCTCTGTTTTTTTTTTTCCTTTTTTCTCTTCGACCCAAGCAGGCAAACAGCTGCTTCTCTTCCTTTCCCTTTTGTTGCTGCCATGCTTTTGTTGCTGACTTCTCTTTTGTTCTTCCCTTTTTCGTCCTTTTCTTCCTAATTGGATGTACTTTGTTTGTAATGTATTTCTTATTTGGACGGGATAAATGTTTAAGTTCATATCAATCGCTTCTTTGAAGCATCTTCAAAAGCATTTGCTAATAAAGCCACATTCATTAATTTCTAGGCTTTCTGTAATCCTTCTTTTTTTTTTTTGGCCAGCCATATTGGACTAATTTTATTTGAATTAGAGAAAGGCCCAGCCGGTCAAAATTTTGATGCCAACAGTTTTATACAGAGTACATGACAAAATTTTTTCGGAAAATGTTCTCGCTACAATTCGAGGATGTCCTTATGGCGATTGTTTATGTCGTGAGCAACATGTTCTAGGACTACTTTTTGTCTGTACTTGCAGGCTGGACCCAAGTCTTTTTCTGCAGATGTTTCAGCAGGCACACGGGGGGGGGGGGGGGGGGGGGGGCCAAAACCCAACTCTTTTGTCGACAGAAGAGTCTGTAATAATTTCCTCAATGGCAGTTGCCCCAGAAGCGTCGGCCTCAGCCAAGTCTAATGGCTTCAAGCATGATGCATTCTTAAGTTTCAGTGGCGAAGACACTCGCACCACCTTTACTACCGACCTCTTTCGAGCTCTCAAGGCTGCTGATCTTAAACCGTTTATGGATGATGATGGGATAAAGTGAGGAAATACGATCACTTCAGAATTGGAGGAAGCAATCCAGAACTCGAGGGTTTCTATTATTGTCTCCTCCGAAAACATTGCTTCTTCCAGTTGGTGCCTCGATGAATTGATGTACATCTTCGACCAGTTTCGTAGCAAAACCAAGACTCATGGGATATTTCCCCTCTTCTATCACGTGGATCCATCGATCATGTGGCTTATAGATTGATGCCAAGGAAAGTGGGTTCGCAGTTGACGTGGAGGTGCCACAAGAATGCAGTCCGAGTCAGATGCCAAGTATGTTGACGTAGGATACAGCAAGGGTGGAACAAGGGCAGAGACCAAGGGCTTCCCAGACAGAGCCTGAGGCTGGCAGTGCTGCGAGGGCGATGGCGCAGAGTGAATACACCACGACAGTCACGGTCCGATGCTTAGGTCTAGAGTTAGGGTCATGTATGTTTTTCTCTCTTTGATTTTGGAGTGAGAAGTGAAAGTGTTCTGAAAATGTCCCAATCCCTTCAATGAATTCTCAAGACCTCTATTTATAGAGGTTAAGATGATGATGTCATCACGCGACACGTGGTGCTCCCCGGGAGTGACACGTCACCGAGGGGTCCACAGCTGCCAATGCTCTATGGATTGTAGAATCACATATTCACCTTGCCTGCCCTACACACCGTCGCTCTGTCTGTCAAGAAAGACTGGCTCCCATAGGGTCTGTGTGGCCGGAGAACCCCCTTGATCTAGCCTCTAATCCAAGCCCTTATAGAGTCCCACAGGCCTGGCAGTGGTGGGAAAGACCCGATGCCCAACTGCCAGGTAGACTAGGCTCGATGCCCTCCGAAGACCTGCTCCCTTCTCGGAGTGACCCGGTCATAGTCCATGTGGGTGGTGACGTGAGCCCCTAGTGCCAGAGCACGTAGGCCAGTCACGAAGACATCCTGACGGAGATAGTGTCCCAAAAGAGTCGCCTATCCCGCTGCTACGAAGGGTCCTCGTGCCGAAGCACTACGAACGGAGCCCCCCAGAATGAAGACAGTGATAGCTTTATGGTAACGAGCCTATGCGAGGGGTCCTCGTGCCGGCGCACTACATGCGGAGCCCCCCGAAATGAAGACGACGATGGCTTTGAGGTTGTGAGCCCATCTGTGGCGGCAATGCCTATAAGGTTATGAGTCCATCCCGCTGTAAGGGGTCCTCGTGCCAGAGCCCCCGTGATTGTGACGGCGATGGCTTTACGATTGTGAGCCCATCCCGTGGCGACGATGACTTATAAGGTTGTGAGTCCATCCTGGTGTTGATTATGCCAGAAATGGCTTTAAGGTTGTGAGCCCATCCTGCTGTGATTATGCCCATCTCGCAGTTGATTGTGCCGGAGATGGCTTTAAGGTTGTGGGCCCATCCCGTAGTTGATTGTGCCGATGATGGCTTTAAGGTTGTGAGCCCATCCCGCAGGGCGGGGTCCTCATGCCGGAGCACTACAAATGGAGCCCGCCGAAAGCATGTAACATGATTGTGGCGCATGGGCGCGACGCCGACGACATTAGACAATACCTGGTGTCATGGGCACATGTCATGGAAGTGGTGCACGGGGGGCGGCGACGAACGTTGTGGAGACAATACTTGGTGCCGGGGCACATGTCATGAGAATGGCGCAAAGGCGCAGGCGACGAACATCGAGGGGATAAATTTGGTGCCGAGGCACATGTCATGAGAATGGAGCAAAGGCGCAGGCGACGAACGTCTCGGGGATATACTTGGTGCCGGGGGCACGTGTCATGGAAGTGGCGTATGGGCACGGTGACGAACGTCGCGGATATTTACTTGGTGTTGGGGCACATGTTATGGGAATGGTGCATGGGCGTGGTGACGAACGTCGCGTAGCAATACTTGATGCCGAGGGCAAGTATCATGATAATGGAGCAAGGGCGTAGGCGACAAACGTTGCGCAGATGTACTTGTTGCCGAGGCATGTCATGAGAATGGCGCAAGGGCGTAGGCGATGAACGTCGCGAGGATATACTTGGTAGCCGAGGGCAGGTGTCATGGAAGTGGCATATGGGCGCGGCGACAAACGTCGCAGAGATATACTTGGTGCCGGGGCACATGTTATGGGTATGGCGCATTGGCGCAACGACGAACGTCGCGTAGCAATACTTGGTGCAGGGGGCACGTATCATGACAATGGCGCACGGGCGTGGCGCACGGGCGCGGCGTCGAACGTCACGGAACAATACTTGGTGTCGGGGGCACGCATCATGAGAATGGCGCAAGGGCGCAGCGATGAACGTCGCAGGGATATACTTGGTGCCAGGGCACATGTCATGAGAATGGGGCAAGGGCGCATTCAACGAACGTCGCGGGGATATACTTGGTGCCGGGGGCACGTGTCATGGAAGTGGCGTATGGGCGAGGCGACGAACGTCTCGGAGATATACTTGGTGCCTGGGGACATGTTATGGGAATGACGCATGGGCACGGTGACGAACGTCGCGTAGCAATACTTGGTGCTGGGAGCACGTATCATGATAATGGCGTACGGGCGCGGTGACGAACGTCGTGGAACAATACTTGGTGTCGGGGGCATGCATCATGAGAATCATGCAATAGCGCAACGACGAACGTCGCGGGACAATACTTGGTGCCGGGGCACATGTCATGAGAATGGCGCATGGGCAAGGCGACTAACGTCGCGGAGACAATACTTGGTGCCGGGGCACATATCATGACAATGGCGCATGGGTGCGGTGGCGAACGTCGCGGAGCAATACTTGGTGTCGGGGCCACGTATCATGAAAATGGTGCACGGGAGCGGCGATGAACGTCGCGGAACAATACTTGGTGCTAGGGACACGCATCATGAGAATGACGCTGCAGCGATGAACGTGACTGGATAATTCTTGGTGCCAGAGCACATGTCATGAGAATGGCGCATGGATGTGGCGACGAACGTCGCCGAGTCAATACTTGGTACCGGGGCACATCTCATGAGAATGGCGCATGGGCGTGGCAACGAACGTCGCAGAGCAATACTTTGTGCCAGGGGCATGTATCATGACTATGGCGCATGGGCGCGGCAACGAACGTCGTGGGGATATACCTGGTGTAAGGGCACGTATCATGAGAATGGCGTACAGGTGTGGCGACGAACGTAAAGGAGATGACGCACGGGCACGCCTTGGGTGTGCTGAAGATGGGATTTGAGTTGAGTGTACATGTCATAACAAGATGATGAATGCAACATGTAGTAATGACAAAGTCGTGAGTGATGGTATGCGGTCGTCAGTGACGAGTCATGCGTTGGTAGTACACGACTTTGGGCAATAGGCATCGCGGGAGCGGTATGCGGTCACGGAAGACGGACATCGCAAGGTTGATGCGCAACGGACATCGCGAGGTTGATGCACGATGGACGTCCTGAGGTTGATGTACGAATGTTCGTAAACATCACCGAGGTGCAAGGACTCGAGAAAACAAGTGCGCATGAAAGGAGAGGCTATAGGCCAACAATTAGGGGAAGGCTGAGGCTGACACCCTTGGGGAGGCCAACCTTAGGGTGTGGCCAAGGCCAATGGGCAACTCCCATGAACGGTGGCCAAGGCCACTCCTTCTTTTGGTGAACTTCGTGTGTGCCGACGGTAAATGTTTTGATGGGCAATGACAAATCTAGAAGTTGCATTACGACGAGCGTGTTGCCGTGAGTTGTACCCATGTGACGAACAAGGTGCCAAAGTCACATCGAAGCGTACGAAGTGAAAAAAGTGTGCAAGAGACTTTGCGCGAAAAATGAAGAACCGGGGGGGCGGGAAGGCCAAGGCCAACCCCCCATAGGAGGCCGAGGCCGACCCAAGGGCCTTGGGTGAGGCCGAGGCTGACCCCATGTGGTTGGCCAAGGCCTTTGCCCCTTGACCCCAAAGTTCCGGTTACGCCATCGGTCAATGTTTTTGGCAAAAATGTGCTCGGGTGGTCGTAGCGCGACGAACGTGGTACCATGAGTTAGGATAACATGAAATAATTGGTGACTAAGGCGTGTGAAGCAAGAAACACACGTGACATGAGCGTGGGCACTTTGACCGATTTATGCTTTGAAAAGAATTGACGTTGACAGTGTCGATGTGTTCGTGCAAAGAAGGACCCCTAGTGAGCCCTTGGGTACGACCAAGATAGGTTAGGAACATAAGCCCCCTATGTGTGGGGTGCACGGAGGGGCAACCCTAGCGAGCACCACACGCATAAACATTTGGAAGAAGTTTTGATGTTCTTTGGCTGGAGACTAGTTGGCGTCGTCTCTGAATGACGAAGGTGAAGAGTACGTAGCTCGAGCCACCTCGTGCACCACCATTGAGACCTTAGAATGCTTGGGACATTGACATAAGGGCACGATGATGGGGCGTAGGAGCGTAGTCATGAAGTTGGCAAAGATGACATAAGGGCGATGGGGGTCTCGGAGATGACGTTTGGATGACGGACGATGGGGGTCGCGGAGATGGCGTCTGGATGAGGGCCATAGCAAGGCTGTCAATGTTGCAAAAGAATTCTAAGTATGAAAGAGTAGACAGGCACGACAAAGTGAGTAACGTGCCAAGGGAACTGTAAAGTGATAGTGAGCCTGGGGGCACGACTGTATCAGTGGCGCGGCGCATGGGCTTGGCAGAGTGACGTCCGGGCGACGGGAGTTACAGAGTGACTTCCCAGCTACGGGGGTCGCTGAGTAACTTTTGGGGACGGGGGTCGCGGAGTGATATCCGGGCAACGGGGGTCGTGGAGTGACAGGGGTCGCGGAGTGACGTCTGGGCGACGGGGTCCCCGAATGATGTCCGGGCGACGCGATGCTTGGGTATGGCGACGGACATGTGAACAATGAGTAGGAGTAAGTGGTTCGAGCTGCCTCGCACACCACCTACCAAGGACGTTGAGGTCAGGGATGTCGTGATGAGGGGCGTGACAAAGGCACGGTTGGGCGTCGCGATGCGGGGGCAGTCCACTACGGGCGCAGGGGAGCAGGTAATGCAAGGCGGTCAATGTTGCAAAAAAATTCTAAGTATGGAATAGAGTAAAGAAATGGCTAAGGGAGTCAAGAAGTGCTACCCCAAAGCATATGAAGCTTTAGTTGTAGTAAAA
This sequence comes from Escallonia herrerae, assembly GCA_033070095.1. Lineage (NCBI taxonomy): Eukaryota > Viridiplantae > Streptophyta > Magnoliopsida > Escalloniales > Escalloniaceae > Escallonia > Escallonia herrerae. Next base: position 144,185 of record JAVXUP010001317.1, read on the forward strand.
TTGGTATGTTAGTTTTTGGTTGGTTGGATAGAAAAAAAATGTTAAGTGTTGTGTAGGGTGAGTATAATGTAATATGAGAAAGAAAAAAAGTTGAGTATGAGGGGTGTTGTATTTGTGAAGTAGTGTAAATAAAGTATGTGTAAGTACGAAATTTGGGTAGTAGTGAAAGGAGTTAATGGGAGTAAGGTAGAAGAAGAGAAAGAGGGAGGGGGGGTCAGCCTAGGGGAGGGGGTGGGGAGGTCGAGGTCGAGGGGTGGGGGTGTGGCCGTGTGGGAAAAGAGGGGGGATGATTAAGGTTGTAAGTGGGGGGAATTTAATGTGAGTAATGAGTGAGGAAGAAAGAAGAAGGAAGAGAGGGAATGGAGGAGACCCACGTGAGGTTGAGAGAGAAAGGACTGTGTTTAGAGTTGTCAAAGGGCCGGGCTTGGGCCGGCCCAGCCCAAGCCCATCGGGCCTGCTGTGGGGCCGGGCCGGGGCCGGGCCAGTGGGGCTGCCAACCGGGCCGGGCCGGGCCTGCCGAAGGCAAACCTAGGCCCAGTCCAGGCCCTGGCCCTAGGCCCAATATCTAGGGCCGGGCTTGGGCCGGGCCCGGGCCCTTTTTTTTTTTCTTCTTGTTATTCAATTTTAAATTTCATCTCTAGGCAATATTCACAATTTAACGAACCTAATCTTTATCCTTTTATTTCATTATAAGTAATATACATATATATGTATGTATGTATATACATATTTATTTGTTAGCCATTATATTTTTTATTATATGTTAAACATTTTCATACTCTTCTTGGTGAGCTTTATTAATAAAATCTTAACACATAACAATTTATATAGAAAAATAATAAATGTATTCATAGGCCCTCCTCCTTTTATCCGGGCTTGGGACCGGCTGCTTGTAAACAAACAGGCGAAGTTACCTATTTTTTTATATATACGAAAAAATATATATCTTGCTTGTAAAAATTTATTTTATATATATGGAAAAAAAGTATATTTTGTGAAAAAATTTATTCTTAAAATTCTAACAATCAAAATAATAATGCATGTCTATCCAAAATATCAGCAATCAAAGATCAAGAAATCTGCAACGTCAACCAAAAGGATCAAAAGAGGAAAATAAAAACAAATTACCTAATCATCCAGAAGTACTTCAATATCCGAGTCACTGCTCTTCCTATCATCAATCGGTTTATCTTGCTCGCGGTATTTCGCATCAAGATAATCCTTCCAACATACACATAGCTCGAGCGACTCGGGGTTAAGACGACTCCTCCTGTCATCCAAAACCCTCCCGCTGGCTGAAAATGCCGACTCTGAAGCAACCGTGGAGGCTTGCACTGGCAGTACATCCCGTGCAATTTGGGATAAAGTTTTATACATGTTTTGATTTTGTTTCCAAAAATTTAACAAATTAAAATTAACCTGTTCTTGCCTTGATAAATCAGAATAATGATCAGTATTTGCATATACACCAATCTCATTAAAAGAGGAAAAAGTATACGAACCTGCCGAATTAGAAGTACCTTCACCTGGTAGTTGTCTTGCTACTAGATGTTCAAAGCCCTGAAGGTATGGCGCATAATACCTCTCAACAGTGGATGATGATGTAGCTCGCCCGCGCACGTCAGCAGAATTACGATAGACGTTGAACAAGTCCTCAAACCTCTTGCTCACTTTTGCTGTGAATGCGGTTGTCTCCTCTGCTGTGTAGCACATTAATTTCGATATCTCTTGTATCGAGGCGTTCACGCCATGCAACTTTAACCTAGGATCTAAACAAGTAGCCACAGTAAAAATAGCAGGCAGTTTACTCCAATATTTATTAAATTTTTGATCCATCACTTTTACTATTTCCTTAAAGGGTCCTATATATCTCCATTTTGTTAACATTGTAGCCATCTTCAGAATTTCTATTACAGCGAGAGGAGAGGTGGGATAGTACGTACCAGACAATAAATTGGTAGACGTGTAGAATACCTCCAAAAATTCAGCTAGGTATGTGGCCATCTGCCATTCCTCTTGAGTTGGCAAGCCGGCTGGGAACTGGGTTAGTAGAAAATGCGTATAGACTTCTCGGTATGCCAGAATGTGTAAAAGCATGTGGTATGTAGAGTTCCACCTGTGGACCACATCTGTAACTGCTCTCCTGCGAGGCATATTATATTGAACACACAACGTTTTAAATTGTTGTGTTCTCGGACTCGAGCTATTAACATACGCTGTCATACCCCTCATTTTGAGAAGAATATCTCCTGCAGCAGCTAAACCATCTTGAACAATTAAATTAATAATGTGACAAACACAGCGAACATGAAATAATTCACCATTAAGTACAGGTTGAAGCGTCTCCTTTAAAGCTGCAACAGCAACTTTATTATTAGAAGCATTATCAAAACTAACACTCATAATCTTATCCTTAATTTTAAATGTGGTGCATGCTTTTAATATAAGAATAGCAATGTTCATTCCATCGTGCGGATAAGGGAAGTGCTCGAAAGCGATGATTCTCTTGTGCATAACCCAATCTGCATCAATCCAATGAGCGGTCACACAAGAATAACTAACAAAAGTATAAGGAGATTGCCAAATATCAGAAGTAAGACTAACTTTACCTTCAAATTTATCGAAATAATCGATAAGGCGTGCTTTAGCAGCATTGTACTGTCGGAGTGCATCGGATCTAGTTGTGTTTCTATGAACCTTTTTGTACAAAGGTTGAACGTATGTGTTCATATATCTAGAGTGCTTAGGATTATCGGCAAAAGAAAAGGCTTGTTCATCATGAATAACAAATTCAGCGAGACCGTCTCTTTGCTCTCGCTGATTATAAACAAATAACTTACCGTCAAAAGATAACTGCGTTTGGGTAGGTTCGACGTGGCCTTGTCGAGGTGCACACAGAGGGTAATGCCTGTTAAGATGTCCATTACCACTACCAGACGAAAATAATTTAGCGCAGTACTTACATCGAGCTTTTCGGATGCCGTCCACCGTAACTACATCGAAATGATTCCAACACTCGGCTTTCTTTTTTTTCCCCTTTTGGACTTCTGGCTCATTACCGGAGGCATTGCTCGGCCCTTCTTCATCATGACCAGGCATAGGGTTGAGATTATGCCACGGAGTAGTAGCTTCGCCAACCGAGCTGCGTCCTTGACTATAATGCGGGGGGTCTTCATCAGGCGTGTATTCAAAATCTGGAATGTTTTGATTGAACTCCCAATTGGCTTGGGTATCTATCATACAGCCTGTACTCATTCGTCCAGGAACGAATGGTTGTGTTGGTGCTTGGATTGGTGTTTGTGATGGCCGTGGCGCTGGCGCTTGTGCTGGTGGTGGTGCTTGCGATGATGATGATGTTTTTCGTGATGACGATGCACGCCTCATTTTCTTCAATAATCCAGCCATATTTCGAGCTAAACTTTGTAAGAGTAACTAAATACACAAGTATAAGAGTAGTAATAAGAAATAACAATTAAAAGAATGAACGAGTAACAAATATTAGAGAGTTAGTAATTAAAAAGAATTTAGCAAGACTAGTAATTAATAAACAAGAGTACTAATTAGTAAATACTAGTAGTAATTAGCAAGAGTAGTAATTGGAGAGGAAAATAGTAGCAAAGCTTGTAGAAATATAGAATGTTTAGGTAAGAGAGAGTAAGAAGATTGGTGTGAAAAATTAGAGAGAAATGGTGTGAATTTATAGATTTTAGAAACTTCACAAAAGACCAAAATACCCCTACAAACTATCCGTTTATAGTTGTTGGGGAGGGTAAGAGTGTAAAGGAGTTGAAAAATATAGGTTAGACTAAAATACCCCCCAAACTAGCCGTTATATTGCTGTTGGGGGGGTAAAAGTGGAATTTTGGAAAAGGGGTGGAAGAAAGGGGGGAAAAACAAAAAATTCAAACAAGTGGGGCCAAAACCGGGCCGCAGACCGGGCCAGACCCGGGCCGCAGACCGGGCCGACTTCGGGCCGGACCAAACCCGGGCCGTTTCCGGGCCGGGCCGGGCCGGGCTTTTTCGCAGAAAGTGAAGGCCTGGTCCAGGCCCAGGCCCCAAGCCCGCTTGTGCTGGGCCACTACTGTTCATGGACGGGGCCGGGCCAGCCCGGGCCAGAACCGGGCCGGGTCGGGCCAGCCCGCGGGCCGCCCGGCCCGTTTGACAACTCTAACTGTGTTTTTGGGTGATGTAAATGAAGAATGAGAAAAGTAAAAGTTGGAAGTGATTGGAGAGAGAAAAAGGGAAAAAGTGGGGAAAAGGGAGAGAGAGAGAGAATTCAAACTGAGAGGAGAGTGGGGAAGACCCGCATGAGAGGGAGAGGGGCTGCCCGAGCCTAGGAGCTGCCTAGGTGCCAGGGTGGGGGGTACCCCAAAAAAAATTGGCTTTCCAAGGAGGAAAGGGAAAGATGAAAAATTTTGTTGGAAAAATTTTCAAAGTAATGGAAAGAGAATGCATGGGGTGGCGGGGGATGAAAAATTTTGTTAAAAATTTTTCTAAGTGTCAAAAAGTAGGGAGTGGGGCTCAGACAAGAGTGGCGATGGGGTAGAGAAAAATGTTAGAGGGAGAGTGATGAGAGTATCAATGTTCGGAGTAGTGGGGAAGATGAAAAACTTGAAAAATTTTCAAAGTATAGATGAGGGTGAGAGGGTAGTGCCCGACCACGAATAGCAGGGTGAGAGGGAGGAGGGCGAAGGGGGTGAGAAAATTTTTTAAGTGTTGAGAAAATTTTCAAGAGTGTTGGACGGAGCTGGAGAAAGGGAGTGAAAAAATTTTGTCACAAATTTTTTCTAAGTATTGAGCTCGGACAAGGGTGCCGAGGGAGACCACTGAGGGTGATCATCGATGACCGGTTGCGAAAAAATGAAAATTTTTCTAGGTGTCAAGAAAAGTGAATGAGGGATGATGGTGCGACCATAGTAGTGTGGCTCGAGCCACCTCGCGCAACACGTACCAAGTCACTGCAATGTGAGGCCGAAGGGGTTAGGAAGGGGTGAAGCCCTCAAGAGAGTGGGTGATGGTATCATTAGACTTCTGCAGGAGAAAGGTAGTATGAAAATTTTCTAAGTTTGGAAATTGCGACTTCATGGATGGCTGGGTTGAAGCTGTGATTGGTAGTCCTGGTAGCCCTATGTTGCTGAGGCATGGTTGCTTGGATGTGTTAGGCACGGGACGAACTGCACTGCGATGCTCACCTCCCCAGTAGAGTCGCAGTTGACGTGGAGGTGCCACAAGGAATGCAGTCCAAATCAGATGCAAAGTATGTTGACGTAGGACACAACAAGGGTGGAACAAGGGTAGAGACCAAGGGCTTCCCAGACAGAGCCGGAGGCTGGCAGTGCTGCGAGGGCGATGGCACAGAGTGAATACACGACGATAGTCACAGTCCGATGCTTAGGTCCAAAGTTAGGGTCCTGTATGTTTCTCTCTAGGATTTTAGAGTGAGAAAGTGAAAGTGTTCTGAAAATGTCCATCCTGTAGAAAATGTCCCAGTCCCTTAAATGAATTCTCAAGACCTCTATTTATAAAGGTTAAGATAATGATGTCATCACGCGACACGTGGCGCTCCCCGGGATTGACACATCACCGAGGGGTCCACAGCTAGCAGTGCTCCACGGATTGTCGAATCGCATATTCACCTAGCCTGCCCCGCACAGCGTCGCTTTGTCTGTCTGGAAAGACTGGCTCCCACAGCGTCTGTGTGGCCAGAGAACCCCCTTGATCTAGCCTCCAATCCAAGCCCTTGCAGAGTCCCACAGGCCTAGCAGTGGTGGGAAAGACCCGACGCCCAACTGCCAGGAGGACTAGGCACGATGCCCTCCGAAGACCTGCTCCTGTCTTGAAGTGACCCGGGAATCTTAGTCCATGTGGGTGCCTACGCGAGCCCCCAGTGCAGGAGCACATAGGCCAGTCACGCAGACACCCTGACAGAGATAGTGTCTCAAAGGAGTCGCCTATCCTGCTACTGCTAAGGGTCCTTGTGCCGGAGCACTACGAGCGAAGCCCCCCGGAATGAAGATGGCGATGGCTTTGAGGTTGTGAGCCCATCCGGCGGTGGCAAGGTTGTGAGTCCATCCCGCTACGAGCGGTCCTCATGTGGGAGCCCCCTGTGATTGTGACGGCGATGGCTTTAAGGTTGTCGGCCCATCTCGTGGCAGAAATGACTATAAGGTTGTGAGTCAATCCCGCTATTGAATGTGTCGGCGATGGCTTTAAGGTTGTGAGCCCATCCCGCTATGATTGTGCCGGCAATGGCTTTAAGGTTTGGAGCCCGTCCCGCAGTTGATTGTGCCAGCGATGGCTTTAAGGTTGTGAGCCCATCTCGTTGTGAGGGGTCCTCATGCCAGAGCACTACGAACGGAGCCCCCCAAAAGAAAGTAACATGATTGTGGCGCATGGGCGCGGCGACGAACGTCGCGTAGCAATACTTGGTGCCGGGGGCACGTATCATGACAATGGCGCAAGGGCATAGGCTACGAACGTCGCGGGGATATACTTGCTGCTGGGGCACATGTCATGAGAATGGCGCAAGGGCGCAGGCGACGAACGTCGCGAGAATATACTTGGTGTCGGGTTCACGTGTCATGAAAGTGGCATATGGGCGCGGCGACAAATGTCGTGGAGATATACTTGGTGTCGGGGCACATGTTATGGGAATGGCGCATGGGCGTGGCGACGAACGTAACGTAACAAAACTTGTTCTTGGGGGCACGTATCATGACAATGGCGCACGGGCACGGCGATGAATGTTGCGGAACAATACTTGGTGCCGGGGGCATGCATCATGAGAATGGCGCAAGGGCGCAGCGACGAACGTCGCGGGGATATACTCGGTGCTGGGGCACATGTCATGATAATGGTGCAAGGGCGCAGGCGACGAACGTCGCGGGTATATACTTGGTGCCGGGGGCACTTGTCATGGAAGTGGCATATGGGCGCGGCAAAGAATGTCGCGGAGATATACTTGGTGCCAGGGCACATGTTATGAGAATGGCGCATCGGCGTGGCGACGAACGTCGGGTAGCAATACTTGGTGCCGGGGGCATGTATCATGACAATGGCGCAAGAGAGCAGGTGACGAATGTCGCGGGGATATACTTGGTGTCGAGGCTAATGTCATGAGAATGGCGCAGGGGCGCAGGCGACAAACATCACGGGGATATACTTGGTGCCGGGGGGACGTGTCATGGAAGTGCGTATGGGCGCGGCGACGAATGTCGCGGAGGTATACTTGGTGCCGGGGCACATGTTATGGGAATGCCGCATGGGCGCGATGACGAATGTCACGTAGCAATACTTGGTGCCGGGGGCACGTATCATGACAATGGCGCACGGGGGCGGCGACGAACGTCGCGGAACAATACTTGGTACCGAGGGCACGCATCATCAGAATGGCAAGGGCGCAGTGACGAACGTCGTGGGGATGTACTTGGTGTCGGGGCACATGTCATGAGAATGGCGCAAGGGCGCAGGCGACGAATGTCATGGGGATATACTTGGTGCCGGGGGCACGTGTCATGGAAGTGGCATATGGGCGCGGCGACGAACGTCGCGGAGATATACTTGGTGCCGGGGCACATGTTATGGGAATGGCGCATGGGCGCAGCGGCGAACGTCGCCTAGCAATACTTGGTGCCGGGGGCACGTATCATGACAATGGCGCACGGGCACGGTGACGAACATCGTGGAACAATACTTGGTGCCGGGGGCATGCATCATGAGAATGGCACAAGGGCGCAGCGACCAACGTTGCGGGACAATCTTGGTGCCGGGGCACATGTCATGAGAATGGCGCATGGGCGCGGCGACAAACGTCGCGGAGACAATACTTGGTGCCGGGGCACATATCATGAGAATGGCGCAAGGGCGCGGCGACGAACGTTGCGGAACAATACTTGGTACTGGGGGAACGCATCACGTGTAACGCCCCCAAAAATCCAGAGCTCCGTCGCCCCGAACTCCCGGGTCGTTAACCTACCAGATCACATCAAACCTGTCAAACATGTTCACTAATACATATTCCAAATCATCTAATTCAGCATCAACTCAGATTCGTCAAATACAAACTTACAAAACTACTTAAACTTCAACTATTAAAACCTAGATTCTTTACAAACTTCAATCCTAAAAGGATGAATCAACAGTACAGACCCACGCAGGGGTCTTACTATACCGTGGTGATGGGCTCATCGGAATCTCAGACTCTAAACCCTATTCCTGAGCAATTTACTGATGATCAAAACCTGCAGAAAGGAATCAAACGAAGGGTGAGCTTTTGAGAGCTCAGTAAGGTCGCACAAGGACTACCAACAGGATTACAAAACGATTCCAAAGAATCCAACGGACGAAAATTTTCAGAATACTTCAGATGGTAAAAAACTTAATGACTTCCAAAAGGATCAAAACTCATCAGAAATAGATACCAAAATAAACCAGAACAAACATGACCGATTCCAAAAGGGACAATCGATAATAGATCGTTTCTAAAGTCATCATTTCCAAATACAATGAAGGTTTTTTAAAGGATTTCAACAGATGCACAGATCATTTCAGATTATACTTTTTAGACATTTTTATAATAGTCACGGCAGTGTACAGAGCAGATAAAATAAAAAATCAACGTTGATCCTGGGCAGTCGCGATGCCATTCCTGCAAAGCACAGAAGTGTACACATGCATGATGTACTAAAATACTAGTCCACTTGGGTACTAGCCTGCTTTTTCCTGCAGGATTCAGACCAGTCTAATTACGCCCTACCACAGAATAGAAACCCAGGTCACACACAGAAAAATCAATAATATCAGTGAGCCTTAACATAAGCTCAATCACCGAAATCAATTCGGATTCCAATAACAATAATCATACTGACATAAGTCAACATTCAGAATTTTCAGAAGAAAATCACAGATAAACAACAAAGACGATTGCGAATAGATATCAGATTTGGACATAACAATTCAGAAGAATGGATAAAGACAATGATCAACTTTGCTCAGCATGTAATACATGCGAACATCACAAGAATTCCAAATAATTGAGTTAGGTTCAATATTAGGGTTTTCTGGGCAATAACATACTGATAGCCATACAGAATTCAGAGTTCGGCATTAGTCATAACTAAATCAAATGAGTACTTACGAGTACAAGCAATAGAATAAGGGCCCGACAAAGTCCTTACCCAAGGTTCAGATAGAATCTCTTACCTGGATCCGCAGTTAAATTATCCTAACCGAAAGTCTTAGCTTTAACCTAAACAGAATAATCGAATCATTAGAATACATCCTACAGAAATAGATTATAACTGAATACGAACTCACACATACTCCCAAAATGAACCCCTCGCACCACGTATGTAAAATTACCAAAGCGCACCTGAGGTGTAAAATTATCAGAATGCCCCTCTCGGACTTAAATCACCCAAACGGTCTTCCCGAAAGTAGAATCACTGAAATAAGCCTCCCATATGTCAATTTATGCAAAAATACCTTTCTTAGGTCAAATTACCAAAATACCCCTTCAGGGTGACAAATTACCAAAACACCCCCATTACACTTTAATTCTCAAAATGACTTTTCCATAAGCAAAGTCACTAAAATAATCTTACAGTGTATAAATTTACTTCAAAATCCCTCTTATAGGTAAAATTACCAAAATACCCCTTCTGGGTGGTAAATTACCAAAACACCCCTGGGGTTTCTAGCACTGAAAAAATCTCAAAAATATCTTAAACCGCTATTTTAAGCATCCTGATATTATTTCTGGCCTAAAAAGTATTTTAGAAATGTTTCATCCGAAAATCTCGAATCGGTGTCCTGACCAAGCGCTAAAAGGTCAGTTTTGCAAAAAATACCTATTAGCCTCAGAATGGCACGAAATTTTAGATACTGAATCATATCTATAAAATAGAGTTTCCATAAAAATTTCAGATTAAAATAACTTAATTTACTAGGTTAATTAATTCGATAAATGTTTTTAATCGATACCCCAATTTAGCACCCTTCACGGATCCCAAAAATTCCCAAAAGTTTCCAGAGCATAGTTCTCGTAAAATTATTAGGGGTTATAGTTTCATACTTTGTGTAATTTTAGCCCTAACTATTTATGAAAATTCGGAGAAAACTGCCTAATGATTTTTTACCTTTAGCGACAATTACACTTACTATTGAGATCTAAACACACACTATTTCACCTTTTTACACACACATCATCTTCTCCATTTTATCGAGATAGAGCCGTCCCACATACACACTCCCTTCCACTGATACCCATTAATACACCTCTAATTCTTCTAAATACACTCTAGGATACTTAAACATGTGCATTAACACACATATATTCACTTATAACACACACAATGACACACATACTTACCCGAAACACACTCTGCATATAAACTTCCACCCACTGCGAAGCACACCTAACAAAACCCACACTGAACCACGCATAACCTCTCCCATCTCCCTACTACACACATACAAATCATCACCTCCTAGATACTCCATTAAATTGTCCAACACACACACACACACTCTCCCACAACACTGCTGCCGTAGCAGCAATGTTCTTCGCCTACTCACCACAACTTAATCACACAACATACATACATATTTACACTCTGAAAACGTACATACAAAATTCCTAACACACTAACAAACACATACAGACTGCAATTCCCCACTCGTCCTCGAGCAGTCCACTGCTCCAAAGCTAAACACACACTGAACACAGCAAACACACCCATACTACACACACAGTAAACACCACTGCTCTCACGGTTTCACACTCTAATAACACCCATCAATTTAAAGACAGTAAAGGGGAAGGGATACCTACGAATTGGCACTAATTTCTTCTCCTTTCTTCCTTTGATTCCCTTCAGTCTTCTTCTTCTTTCCTGCTCTGTTTTTCATTTCGGGTTACTGTTCATCATTTTTTTTCTTCTCTTCCGAATTTCCTCCCTTTTATTTTCTTTTATTTCCTTAAGCAATTACACAAAGTCCAATTGCATGGTCACCAAACCAGGTGGCTGTTAAAAATAATTTGACCCCCAAAATTTTCCATACTTTCAGAAATTGCAAAGAAACCCCCAAAATTTCTAAAATTACAAATTAACTCCCAAATTTTATATAATTACTTTTAAACCCCAAAATTATTCTAATCGTGGTTAATTTAAGTAAACATCACTAAAATATACACTATCATTCATTTTATAATTTTTCATCGCTAAAATCTTTAATTTACCATTATGCCCCCAAAGTTTTCCAAAATTACGGAAATGCCTCCAAACATTTAAAAATTTAAAATTTTGCCTCAAAATTGTTTTAAGCTCCCATACTGTACTAATACACGAGGATTGCTCAAAATTAGCACCTGTTTATTTTTCGGGTCACGAATGGTTATTTTAATCGGCTCCCAAAGTTCGGGATATTACATCATGAGAATGGCGGAAGGGCGTGGCGACGAACGTCGCGGGACAATACTTGGTGCCAGGGCACATATCATGAGAATGGCGTATGGGCGCAGCGACGAACATCACGGAGCAATACCTGGTGCCGAGGCCACGTATCATGACGATGGCGCACGGGCGCGACGTCGAACGTCGTGGGGATATATCTGGTGCCGGGGCACGTATCATGAGAATGGTGCACGGGCAGCGATGAACATCGTGGAGACAGTGCACGGGCACGCCTAGGGTGTCTCGAAGATGGGATTTGAGCTGAGTGTACCTGTCATAACAAGATGATGAATGCAACATGTAGTAATGAAAAAGTCGTGAGTGATGGTATGTGGTCGTTGGCGACGGGTCACGCGGTGGTAGTACGCGACTTTGGGCAATGGGCATTGCCGGAGCGGTATGCGGTCACGGACGACGGACGTCGTGCGATTGATGCGCGACGGACGTCGCGAGGTTGATGTACGGACTTTCGCAAACATCGCAGAGCTGCACAAACTCGAGAAAACAAATGTGTGAGAAAGGAGAGGCCATAGGCCAACAATTGGGGGAAAGCCAAGGCCAGCCCCTTGGGGAGGCTGAGGCTGACCCTAGGGGGTGGCCAAGGCCAATGGCCAACTCCCATGAAGGGAGGCCAAGGCCACTCTCCCTTTGGGTGAAGTTCTGGCGCGCCGACGATAGGTGTTTTGATGGGTAATGACGAATCCGGAAGTTGCATTATGATGAGCGTGTTGCTGTGAGTCGTACCCATGTGACGAACAATGTGCCAGAGTCACATACGAAGTGTACGAAAGTGAAAAAAGTGGGCAAGGAACTTTGCTCGAAAAGTGAAGAACCGGGGGGGGGGAGGCCGAAGCCGACCCCATGGCCTTGGGTGAGGTTGAGGCCGACCCCATGGGGTTGGCCAAGGCCTTTCTCCCTTGACCCCGTCGTTCCGGTTGCGCTATCGGTCGATATTTTTGGCGAAAAGGTGCTCAGGTGGTCGTGGCGCGACGAACGTGGTACCGTAAGTCACGCTAACATGAAATAATTGGTGACTAAGGCGTGCAAAGCAAGAAACGCACGTGACATGAGCGTGCGCATTTTGACTGGTTCGATGCGTTGAAAAGAATTGACGTTGACCGTGTCGATGTGTTCGTGCAAAGAGGGACCCTTGGGTACGACCAAGATAGGTTGGGAACACAGATGAAGCGGATGAAAAGCGTGAGAACCCGAATAAAAAAGCACTTGATGAGCATGAGAAGAGATTTGGGAAGGAGAAGGTGGATCAAGGCTGCTGATCTGAAACCGTTTATGGATGATGACGGGATAAAGGGAGGAAATACGATCACTTCGGAATTGGAGTAAGCAATCCAGAACTCGAGGGCTTCCATTATTGTCTTCTCCGAAAACTTTGCTTCTTCCAGTTGGTGCCTCGATGAACTGCTGTACATCTTCGACCAGTATCGCAGCAAAACCAAGACTCATGGGATATTGCCCCTCTTCTATCACGTGGATCCGTCGATCATGTGGCTTATAGATGAAGCGGATGAAAAGCGTGAGAACCCGTATAAAAAAGCACTTGATGAGCATGAGAAGAGATTTGAGAAGGAGAAGGTGGATCAGTGGAGAGCAGCACTTAGAGGTTGTGTAGAAGTGGCCGGATTAACCTTTCCAAATCAGAAATACAGGTAATAGTGTTGTGTATTCTTTTTTGGGAATGTCTTCCATGTGTTACATGTTTTTTCCCACTTTTACTTGTCACTAAGAAAATTTACATTTTATCGTTATTGCCCTTTTTAGTGAGAAAGTGGAAGGAAGCAATAAAAGGAGTTGCAGAACTGCCAGCGGCAGTATCCTTCTCAGGTGCAGCTACTAAGAGGTGACTTCCCGCCCAAGGCTCCTTTCCTCCGCTCCTTTCTTTATATGCTCCTGCTATGTGAATTTTGAGAGTTCTAGACACCTGAAAGAGGTAACAATATAACCCATATATATAGAAGAGAAATGTTTTTCAATTAATCATGACTCTGGAAATTTGGCAGTAACCATGATTCCTTAGACAAATTGAATTAACTTACTCTAAACTTAGACTTCGTCGATGAGTTCTATTTGTGTCTTATTAACAAATAATTTCAAGAATTTTTTTAAATAGTCCAATAAATGAACATTGAAAAACGTCATTCAAAAACTAAATCCCACAAGAGCAATGCTTATATATTTAAGAATGTTTTTTACTCATTTATATATATAAAAACCTATCGGAACCCTATTGACTGTTTAAGTGAAAAAAGAGGAAAAAAAAATTAACACTAAGATTAAGCGTATAAGCGTAACTTTAGAGAAATCGTACTTGAAATTTAGAACCTAAGCTAGAAAATTTTGAAAAACGAATTGCTCTGTACTTCAATGTTCAAATAAGAGACATGAAAATTTTAAATAGGACTAAATCATTACTAAAAGAAACTAACATTAATTAATAGAGGAAGTAATTTGATCTCTGACGATCATTGCTACAAGAAATTGACATACTATACAAAAAGAAACAAGATGGATAATGAATGAAATTGAAAGTCCCAAATGATGTTATTTTTAACTTTAATGAATGCGCTTGCCAGAAACAAGGAAGCCACATACGGTGATATGCTCAACTTTAGTGTGTATGCTTGCTAGATAAAAAGATCAAAACTTTAAAAGGGAACAGTAAACACATTTAGCAGAATTTTTGAAAGTTATAGTTACTAGATTTATTGCCTAAGAAACTGATTTTTTTTTTAGTGTGTCCTGCTAGGTCCTTTGAGTTCATTTAATTCGTAGTTTCAAAGATACAAAATTCAAACTCCTATGTCCTTCCTCTCTAAAAAAATTGTCACATATTAAAGAGGCTAAATGTTCGTTAATCCATCCTTTAGTGTCAAGGGAGTATGAATTTAAGGAAATTGGTTGTTGATCCCCGTTGTATAAATATGATCATAAAGTATTAAATGGCTAAACACTCGTTTTTTGTTTCCTTGAAAACCCACGTCTAAAATTTTTATTACTTGAAAAGCCCGTTTATGTACTTTAGAGTTGACTTAAAACTTAAAGATATTTTTTACTTTTAGCATAGAATGAAGCCTTTTTTTTCTTTTCTAAAATTCCTTTTTGATTTTGAGAGGTTTATAGAATTAAAAGAGTCTTTTAGCTTTCTTTTATTAAAATATCCAGACTTTGAAATTCTAGAGTTTGTTAAAATTAAGGATGCTTTTTGACTTTTCGTAAAAAATTTCTATAACAAACTATTTAACTTATATTTATATTTGCAAGTCTTTGTGTCTGTAATAAAATTTTATGTAAGAAAAATGGTTGAAATAAATTTCAAGTTTTTTTCGTACATAATTTTTTTCATAAACACAAAACTTGCAAATATTCACAACTTTAGAGACAAACAACTTGCATTAAATCATGTGATCCTAAACTTAGAATTGTTGATGAGTTCATTTCGTGTCTTATTAACAAATAGTTTTAAGAAAATTTTTCAATAGTTCAATACTTGATAAGGTGGAGTTGAACCAAAAATATAAAATTTTGAATTGTTGATGAGCTCATTTCATTTTATGTCTTTATTTATTTATTTATTGATGAAAGTCAAAGATAACTTAATTTGAAAAGAATCAAAAGCCTATTTATAGAAATTTTTAGGAAAAACGAGGTGGATAGAAATACAAGGTGTAACGATTACATGATGTCACCCAACAAGTACAATAATGCCTATCCCAATTGTCACTAAAAATCATCATCACCATCTTTCTCTCAACCAGTAATAGTTTGAGCAGCTCTATAATTTTAAGGTGTTACACAAATAATGTTTAATTATTACTCAAGATAATTACTGCTAATTTGAGGATATTTATGTCCTATGTATTTGAGATAAATACACTATTTATCTTCTAAGTGTTTGAGATAAATTCAGTCTCTAATACTATCTCTATATAATGGTTAGAGATATCGTAAGAAATCATAATTCACAAGACAGAAATCTACTGTGCATATAAAAAATCCCTCCCCGCGTTGCACTCTCTAAAGTATCACTAAGCTCTAGGATTTGCATCATGGACGAAGAATTTCACTCTAGTAACCGTTTTCGTACCTTCGAATAAAGATCAAGCCTGTTGGAAATTCGTAATAGTAAGGGCCCTTCATTGAAATTTTTGGGTACTTTTTACGGTATGTTTCGAGCCCATATGTGTTACATGATTGGCGTCTGGAAATCTTTAAAAGTGACAACTGAGTTGAAACTTTCATAAGGGAGCGAGAAGCAAGAAGGATAGAGAAAAAGATTGATTCATTTTATCATTAAAAGTTCTACAACTCTCTGTCCCCATTCCCTCTATTATAACTACCAATAAACTGAATAGAATTTTGGAACCATCTTACGTAACCCAAGGGAGGCAAATGTTGTCTTATATTATCACTTGGAAAAAAACAACCAATTAAAATAGATCAACTTGACATTAATAAACAACTCAGCTAACTAATGGTGACACGACAACTCTTATTGAGTTCCCTAAGCGAGACCTCCCGATTCTCCTCTTCAATTCAAATTCGACCAGTGCTTCCCTTCATTATCGCTTTTTCCCCGGGGATCTCAGTTGCTTTATTTCCATGAATGGCCGCTAAGGGGTGACGCTTGAGCTTATTTTTGATCTTCCTCAGGGGTCGTTGACCATAGGGCATAACATTCCCACCCCCATGAGTTGGCCCTTGATCCCAAGGGTCAAAATTTGGCAACCTACGGCTAAGAGCACTCTAGTCTTCCCAAGTCTCTACTCCATCAACCAAATTTGACCATTTGACCAAGACTTGTGCCATGGGTTCATTGTTTCCTTGAATCTTTCGATGATCTAGAACTGCCACATGTTCCATGATGATATGTGTCACGCCCGAAAATGGAAGCCGTGACCGTAATCAAAGTTCCTGAAAATACCGTTATAACTCTAGTGACAGCGATATAGACAAAGCAACTAAATCCTTTGAAATAGAATATCTCCATAAAACAAAGAATCTAATGCAATCCGTTCTCTTAAAAATCCATTACAAAACAAATTTACTAAACGCAGCGGCTAAACCAATCATATGAAATCAATTCTATCAAATTACCCACTTTCGGGTAAAGTTCTCAAAACAAACTGCAATCTAATTAACTCAAAAGAAATCTCAAAGCTCCAACGCCGTCATACAGATCCTTAGTCACTTTCATGACCAGTGACAAGGGGCAAGGTAGAGTGAAAGGGGTGAGCTCAAATAGCTCAGTAAGGTACAAAAACGACAAGATATCAAAGCAACAACTAACAGAGTCAAACAACAATACTTGATGGAATGGGCAAACCAAATTCTTATATCAAATGCCAAAACAAACGTAATTAAGCATTAACCCTAAACATATAAATAATATGTTGGGAATGCCACACAACAAAAATACGATGACTATGTTGGTCATAAGACCCAAACGTTGAACCAAACGTACAAACATCAAACATGTGCTACCGGTAGTGTGCTAGGCGTCCATTGATCGCTAGCAAAATCAAACATGTGTCCAAAGGACCCTCTCAAAATGAGAGTTGTTCAAACATAGTCGAAGCACAGAAACGTGACGAATGTGACGGACATTATTACAATACATGTTGGACATGGTAAACTGCAAGAGACTTTAACGAGGAGAAACGAAGAGCAAAATTGAACATACTAGTACATGACATTAATGGACACAGTACAAAATGGAGGTGGTAATGACCTTGAGAACTTGTACAAAATAATACGAGACTAATTAAGTAGTGTGCGTAAACTGATTTTTCTTACATGACTTTGTCTAAGGGGAAGGAAATAATTTAGTCAAAGATAGCATTTTGCAGAAAACGAGAGCATGAAGCTCAAAGGGCCATAAGCACTAGTGTAAAATCTCAATATAAGGCAATCTGGAAAGACCATTACTGGCAATGGAGGCCTTATGAATGCTACTTAACAACTAAATAACTAACCCACTGTATATAAAGCCACTTAAGCCAGGAAGTGATAAGTGGGTGTGAAAGAAACGTAAAAGGCCTTGAGCCCAGGCAGTTTAGCAAGCAAAAACAAATCTGGGCTGCAAATGGGAATATTAAAAAGTTGCACATGCTTAGGAACTGGGCATACAAAACAACTCCAACATCCATTAACAAAACTTTGTTGAACGAAATCTCCAATTGCGTATTCCCTAGTTCAGTAGGGTAACATCACAGTGAACCTAAATTAATAAGTTCCTCACGAAATTGACTTCGTCCCTAATAGTAACTATTGAACCGCTTGAAATTGGAACAACAACAAAGAAGTCTAAAACATGAAAATGAGAGAGTGCAAACAGTTGGCAACGCCACAGAAACTGGAACCACCAAGTAGCATTGAAAGAACAGAAGGAACAGAAGGGACATGAAAACATTAACCGCCAAGGCAGCAAATACAACTGATTATCTACGAACAATTCTGGGTGACAATTAATTTACAAATTCATAATTGCAGATCCCAGAGATGGACTAGAGCCTCAAAATAGTCAATAAGCTAAATCTAATCGAGTTTGAAACGGTAATTGGAAAAGAATGAGTGAACCCTTTACCACATCAAAAATAGAGATAATCCCTTACACTAACAAGAATTACAACCCTTACAAAAGATTTGATCAACCCCAATGATTTTTCAGATTTAAAGAAGGCATAACCCTTGCCACAGCAAAAAGTACGAATTCCCTTACCTTATACTAGCGAATCGATGAAAACACAATCTTCTCAAGCTACGCTACTCGAGTGTGCCAATCTTCTCCCAAGCAACAAGCAATTTAGGGCTTAAAAAGAAGAAGAAAATAGAAGGGCCGGCTACCAAAGAAGGAAGAGAAGGCTGGAGAGAAATATGTTATTTAAATGAAACCCTGGCGGGCTAATTACACAAATCCCCCCAAACTTTAGCCTCTTACTCAAATGGCACCAAAACTTTCATAATATTGCAAAAAGACCATAAGCTTGCTCATTTAGTTATTTGATTATTTAACGTAATAATACGCATAAAAAAAATATTGGGGTATTACAATCTGACCGACAAGGGTGACTAAGGGTAGCTTCATAAAATGATTGGTCTTTGAACTATAGCTTATTCTTCTGCATTTACACATGAAATATTGGGTCAATGTTTGCAGTGGTCGGTAGTTTAAGCTTGTAAGGAACATTGCCCACTCTTTCCTCAATCTCACAGGTTTATAAAACCTTAGGAACAGGTTTATAAAACCTTAGGAACAGCGTAAGATTTCTGATGGGCACTGAGGTTTTTCTATATGGCTGTAACCTAAGGTAGACTTGATCCCCTACTGAAAATTCCTTTTCACAGCGATGAGCATCACCATATTGCTTCATTCGATCGTGAGCCATAGTGAGATTTTCCTTAAGGTGTTACAGCAAAACAAATTTGTCTCTCCTTCAAGTACTGATCTAGTGCAGGGATGGAAATAGTCTCAAGTTGAAGCATTTCCAAGGGTTTTGGTTTGTAGCCATAGAGTGCTTCAAAGGGTATGGCTTGGAATGATTGATAGATAGTAGTGTTATACTACAATTAGCTATGGACAGTCACTTCAGCCAACTCTTAGATCTGTCGCCAATCATACATATGAGAGAGTTTTCCAAGACTCTATTGGCTCTTTTTGTCTGGCCATCAGTCTCAAGATGGTAAGTAGTGCTCAAGGCAAGTTTAATTCCTGTTAATAAATTGGGTCAATGGATCCATTATCTGCCCACTAACAGATAATGTGTATTTATTAGTCTGGATAATTATAGTTAATTAGAGGATATTTATCTCCTAAATGTTTGAGGTAAATACATCTTTATCTCCTAAGAGTCTGAGGTAAAGTCAGTCTCTAATTGTATCTCTATATAAAGGCTAGAGATATCCCAATAAATAAGAAGTCAATAGCAATAATCCCTCTCTCTATATAGCACTCTCTCTAGAGCAATCACCAAGCTCTAGGATTTGGTTCGTGGACGAAGAACTCGACTCTAGTAGCCGTTTTCGTACCTGCGAAAAAGATCAAGCGTGTTGGAGGCTCGTAACAACAAGGATCCTACGTCGGAATTTTCGGAGACTTTGTACGGTATGTTTTCGAACCCATTACGTGTTACGTGGTAGCACGATGAATGTTGTAATCGTTTCAACATTGGTATCAGAGCATGATTACTTGTTGATTCGCCTTTAACATGCTAGATTAAATTATGTGCATGTTACGATTTTTTCCGGATACATGAATGAGACCCATTATTAAAATTCAAAATTTTTTGAGCATGTTTTTTTGAAAAATAATTAGATGGTTTTGTTCTCCTATGGTTGAGGATGAACTCCATAAAATTTCGTGATTTTTGGATGCATGATTTGTGAGAAATCACGATTTTATTTTTCAAGAAAACTGTGATTTTTTCGAGTTTTGGGACTCAAATTCGGAGCATGATATTCTGTTTTTATCATGATCGGTTGGTACATAATTAATCTATGTTGTATAAGCTTTCCAACGATATATCGTACGCATTATTTGGCTTAAAAACGAGAGAGATATGGCATCCCGAAGTTGGCATCGCGGCATGGCGGCGGCTGAAAAAATTAGGGTTTTTTTCACGAAGAAGATGAACAGTGCACACAAGCCGTGACACGTGTCACGCGCCGATTGAGCCACGCGCATGACTAAGTTACACGCCACTCGCTGACACGCGCCCCACGCGCCGAACGTGAGCCAAGCCACGCCCTGGAGCCGCGCACGCGCGTCCACGCGCTAGCCGAGGCTGCTGGAATGCGCGCCACGGGCCCACATGCGCGACACGCGCGGAGACTGCTGGACACGCGCGATCACGCGCCCGGCTTCATCTCACGCTCCCACGCGCGGGTGGAACCACGCGCGCCTTTGCCAGAAATCAGATTGAATCCCACGCGCACGGTGGCGCGTGGAGGCGCGTGCAGTCCAGTTTTTGGCCGATGATCGTCACCGCCGGCGAGTGGAGCCTTGTCATGTTTTCTGAAAATTTTCAATGGTGTTGAATTACCTTTATACCCTCTGTGTGTGTTCTGTTTAATTTTTAAACGACTTTTTCTATGAAAAATTAACTTTAAAATTTTGTTTTATACACACAGAATTTTTATTTAATTTCAGAGGGTATATTAAGGTTAAATTTACTGTTTGTCATCTTTTAAGAATTTATCTCTCGTTTTTTGGTCATTTGTGAGTATTTTTGTGGTACTTTTGTGGTTCCCAAAAATACGAATAATGCGTAAATATTATTTTTTGCACTTCGTGAGTAGCAATAAATATTTTTGGAGAGTTATATGACATAGATAAATTATGTCTAATTTGTTACATGCTTGCCTTGATTTGTGTTATGGTTTAAATATACTTTTGAGGTATATTTGTTGGGTTTTTGGTAAATCCACACTTTTTAAACCATTTATTTTTCAAGGCCCTTGTCGCCCGTTTTCCTTGGGAGGAGAATGTGGCCTATTCATCCATTTTATTACCCTTTAACTTGTTATTTGAGCATGCTAGTTTTAGGTTAAATGGATGGATATTAGATTGGCATTCTAAAGAAACTTATGTTTAATGTGTTTACTCTTGTTTTAAGAAAATTCTTTTGAGAATAATGTGTTGTGCGGCATCTCCATTTGTTTTATTGGAGTAGTTTGTAGTAGGATTCTCAAAGATGTTGTATTCTGCTATTTCCCTGTATATTTCGAGAAAGCCTTGTACGGGGATGTAATTTCGCACGCACATTATTCAAGACAGAATTTTCTTAGCATAAGTTATTAGAATGCCAATAGGGCTCAATGGAGTCCTTGCACACTATTGTATGGTGCAATTATATTGTTCTAAATTATCATGTG
This sequence comes from Escallonia herrerae, assembly GCA_033070095.1. Lineage (NCBI taxonomy): Eukaryota > Viridiplantae > Streptophyta > Magnoliopsida > Escalloniales > Escalloniaceae > Escallonia > Escallonia herrerae. The sequence goes on from JAVXUP010001317.1 coordinate 165,526, forward strand.
GATGATTTATTATATTGTGGCTTATATGATGATGAAATTTATTGCGAAAAATTACTTGAAAAATATTTTTCCCAACTCACATACATGGGAGATGATTACGAGCTTAGCAAATTTTCGATTTCATGATGTGAGGAAGGATTATGTTTTTCATTTGAATTTTTTGAAATAAATAAAAGGATGTATAATTAATGTCTTTTCCTTGCGCAATCTAATGTAGTGAATATAATGGCCACCAAGAATGTCATAGCTGATCTCGTTAAGGGTGAGAAACTTAACGGAGATAATTATGACGTTTGGCACAAAAAGATGAAATTCATGCTGAACGAACAAGAGCTCGAGGAGCACTTGACCAAGGAGATGGTCGCGCCAACTGAGGCGCAACCCCTAAGAGACCACACTGCCTACCAGAAATGGAATCAGAAAGATCGTAGTGCGCGCTACACCTTGTTGAGCAGCTTGCAAAATGATCTAATCGGGCAGTATGATGAACTTCCAACTTGCAAAGCTTTATGGGATCAGCTCAAGTTCTCTTTTGGTGGAACCTCAACTACGCGGCTTCGTAGCCTTGTGATTAAGTTTGAGGAGTACACAAAAGACCCTAAACATACCATGAGTGAACATCTAAGGATGATGTCCAATATGATTGGTAAGCTAAGGGATGCTGGCCATGCGCTCACAGATGAGCAGCAAGTCAGAGCTGTCATAAGGTCCCTTCCTGCCTCGTGGGCCAATATGAAACAGATATTGACCCACAGTGAAAACATCAAGAACTTTTCTGATGTTTCACAGCATGTCATCCTTGAGGACGAGACTCGAGATACTGACAAGACCCTTGCTTATGTCGCCCAAGGGGGATCGCGCAATGCAAATGGCAAGCGCGGAAGACAAAGTAAGAAAGGTAAGAAAGGCGAGGCTAGCACTTCTGCGCCAAAGGAAGGGAAAATGAAGAAACGCAAGAGAGGAAAACGTGGTGGGAAAAAGGATCTGTCTAAAGTTAAATGCTTCAACTGTCAACAGAAAGGACACTTCGCTCGTGATTGCACTGAGCCGAAGAAGGTACTTTCAGAATCTCTCTCTCAGTTATATGTTTCCTCACATGTGATGGTTGCTCATTCCCAACCTGTGTGGTTTGTGGATACAGGTGCAACAAAACATGTAGCACGTGATCGAGAGGGGTTCGTAGATTATCACCGGATTCCAGCGGGTAGCAAACATATCTTCATGGGAAACAATAGCTCCGAAGAGGTGCTAGGGGTTGGTTCTTACCAGCTCAAGTTGCGCACTGGGCGCACATTGATTCTAGAGGATGTGCGATATGCACCCACAGTTCGGCTTAATCTACTTTCAGTTACTGCTTTATTAGACAGTGGTTTTTCCTTTATTTTTAGGGGTAATAAGTTGGACATTTTTTTGGATGATGTTTTGTTCGGACATGGTTTTCGCATGGATAGTCTTTTTCAATTGGATTTAATTGATTCTCAGTCTTCTTATTCTTATGTGGTGAATGATAATATTGTGAATGATTCTACCACCTGGCATGCAAGACTGGGCCACATAGGCCAAGATAGAATGACTCGTTTGGCTAGAGAAGGCCTTTTAGGCCCACTCGCAAAAGTCAATCTACAAACTTGTGAGGCTTGTTTGGCCGGTAAAGCATGCAGGAAGCCTTTTGGAAAGGCTGTGAGAGCAACTCAACCACTTGAGCTAGTTCACTCTGATATATGCGGACCTATGAGTGTAAAGGCACGCCATGGCGCCTCTTATTTCCTTACACTGATAGACGATTATACGCGATATGGTTATGTGTATCTGATATCTCACCGCTACGAAGCTTTGGACTGTTTCAAACGCTTTGTAGCTGAGGTTGAGAATCAGAAAGAGAAGAATTTAAAAACTCTTCGCACTGACCGAGGACGCGAATATTTGTCAGATCACTTCAAGAAGTTTTGTGAGGAAAAGGGGATACGCAGGCAACTTACTATTCCTAATACTCCACAACAAAATGGTGTTGCGGAAAGAAGGAATAGAACATTGTTAGACATGGTTAGGTCTATGATGGCGCAAGCAAACCTTCCTATATCTTTTTGGGGGATGCCCTTTTGACTGCAGCCTATATACTTAATCGTGTGCCTTCACAGTCAGTCAAATCCACCCCTTATGAGCTTTGGAATGGCCAAAAGCCAAATTTGGATAACTTGCGCCCATGGGGCTCAGCAGGTTATGTTCACAGTACTTCTCATAAGTATGGGAAACTAGGGCCTAGAGCAAAGAAGAGTATCTTTCTAAGGTATTCTGAAAACTCTAAAGGCTATGTGATGTATGGTGAACATCCAAATGGTGGAAGGACTGAAATAGAGTCTCGTGATGTCGATTTCATAGAGAGTGATTTTCCTAGCATTGGAGATGCGAGTAAGAATCTTGACCTCTATGAGTTAGAGGAGGTTGAACCCACTTTACCATCTTCAAGCGAAGGTGGGGAATTAGTTCCTCATCCGGTTGTCGCTGAAGATAGTGTAAGTGACCTTCAACCTAGTGGGAGTATCCCAGACAGTGGGAGCACACCACAAGGACCATTAGGTCAACAAGATTCTCAACTGCGTAGAGGTGCACGAGGAAGAGTTCCACGTCGTCGTTTTGAGATTGACGGAGAAATTCTTATGTGCACTCCAAATGATGAAGACGAGCCTACTTCTGTGGAAGAAGCCTTATCTTCATCTGCTAGAAATGAGTGGATGGCTGCAATGAAGGATGAGTTAAGCTCAATGGAAAAGAATCGAGTCTGGGAGTTGATTGACCTTCCGCCAGGGCGCAAGACTATTGGAAACAAGTGGGTTTTTAAAGTCAAGCGCAAGGTAGATGGGTTAATCGACAAGTATAAGGCACGTCTTGTGGCGAAAGGCTATACCCAACTGCGGGGTGTGGACTATGAAGATACTTTCTCCCCAGTGGTGAGATTTGCTTCAATTCGCCTGATCCTAGCTATTGTCGCCCAGCAGGATTTAGAACTTTTTCATATGGATGTTAAGACTGCGTTTCTCAATGGAGAACTAGACGAAGAGATTTATATGGCTCAACCCGAGGGTTTTGAAGTCAAAGGACATGAGCGCAAAGTTTGCCGTCTCAAACGTTCTATATATGGTCTCAAACAATCGTCTAGGCAGTGGTACTTTAGGTTTCATCATGCCATTACCTCTATAGGTTTTGAAATGATTGAACAAGACCATTGCGTTTACGTAAAACGATCCAAGAAAAATATTCTAATCCTTTCTTTGTATGTGGATGACATTCTTTTAGCTGGGAATGACATGAGTTCCATTGTCGCCACTAAGCAGTGGCTGTCCTCAACTTTTGAGATGAAGGACATGGGAGAAGCTAATTATGTGCTCGGGGTTAAAATCATACGTGATCGTCCAAAGAGACTTCTCGGTTTGTCTCAAGAGACATACATCAAGAAAGTCATTGAACGATTTCGTATGCATAACTCAAAACCCATAGACACTCCAATGGACAAGGCGTGTACTTTAACCACAGACCAATGCCCAAAGAATGATGAGGAAAAGAATCGGATGTCCAAAGTGCCTTACGCGGCTGCAGTAGGAAGTCTGATGTACGCTATGTTGTGTACGCGTCCAGACATCTGCTATGCCGTTGGAATGGTGAGTCGTTATCAGAGTAATCCTGGACCCGCTCATTGGAATGCGGTGAAGAGGATCCTTCGATACTTGCGTGGAACCGCTGATCTCGTCCTGTGTTATCATGGTGGAGACTTGAGACTGAGAGGATACAGCGATGCTGATTGGGGTGGTGATAGAGATGAGCGCAGATCCACTTCAGGTTATGCATTCATACTAGGAGGTGGAGCTATCTCTTGGTGCAGCAAGAAACAGACTTGCATCGCCCTATCCACGATGGAGTCGGAGTATGTTGCTTGTTCAGCAGCAGTCCAGGAAGCTGTTTGGTTGAGGTCATTCTTACAGTCTTTAGGGGTTACAGCTCATGCAGATGAGGCTGTCACTGTTCACTGTGACAATACAGCTGCCCTAGATTTTGTAAAGGACCCCAAATATCATGGGAAGGCCAAACACATTAGAACTTTAGTTGCGCAAGGAGAGGTGTCCATGAAACATATACCTACTGGCAGAATGGTGGCTGATCCTTTGACCAAGCCCATTGCTAGAGATGTTTTCCTTTCTCACATTAGGAGTATGGGACTACGTAGGTTTTGATATGTTTATGGCATCTTATGTACTTGACATTATTTATTACATTAAATTTTCATTCCTTGATTTGAGTTTATTTTGGAATGAATGGATAATCTTTGTGATTACATATACATCCTTATTGAGAGTGTCACCAGGCTCGAATTGACCCACTCACACGGGTAATTCACCTTGGCGCTAAGATAGCGAGCAAGATGAGACATAATTGTCTTAAGCGCCAAGTGGGCGAATAAGATGATACAGCTTATAAAGCAAACATGTCGCCTTAGTTGGAGCTAAGATGAGACCTAAAAATGTAGGTCGATCATAGAGTATCTCCACAACTCTATGTAGCCTGTTTACAGCCGAATGTGAGATTTCAGGCAGGCACTATGAGAGTGACTGGGCTGAAAAACTCAGGTTAGGCGCTTGTACAGCGACTAGACTTAGATTCGTATGGCGTATTTATTATACATTTATGTGACACGCCCTTGAGGGTTACGCCATAGCATGCAAATCATACTGCATGTGCTAAATGCAGACCGACAGTGGGAGTGACGAATGAATCCCTGCTTCGTCACTGTGTGAGCCACTTGGATCGAAATTTTTGATCATATATGGTACCCTTTTCACCTTAGACTATGTCATGAAGAGGATACTCAATGTCGCTACTTTAGCATGTACCCTTGGATCATGGATGATGCGGTCTCGCGGGGCATGTCTAGGAAAGCGGTTGGGTCTAATTGGAATGACATGAGGGCTTTGGGAAGAAAGTTCAATATTACATCATGTTGTGTGATTCATAGCCCGGGCGACTTTGTCGATTTTCGTTTCGATATGAGTCATGAATACATAACATATGAGAGGTTTAACACTGCTCATTATGAGGGATTTGAGAGTGTTTAATCTGGTGTAGTTGAACTATCTGGGGTACATACGAGATTTATTGGAGTGATGTATTGTGTTAGTTTGGTGATAACTTAATACAATACTCCTCAACTGGACATCCTTTCTCGTAGGTCGCACGTTCCATTTCCTGTATGAGGAGATGAGTGGACGAGAGATAAAGAGGGACTACGATTTATTTGCCCTGTGTGTGGGCGAGTGGGAGCTGTTAATAAATTGGGTCAATGGACCCATTATCCGCCCACTAACAGATAATGTGTATTTGTTAGTCTGGATAATTACAGTTAATTAGAGGATATTTATCTCCTAAGTGTTTGAGGTAAATACATCTTTATCTCCTAAGAGTTGGAGGTAAAGTCAGTCTCTAATTGTATCTCTATATAAAGGCTAGAGATATCCCAATAAATAAGAAGTCAATAGCAATAATCCCTCTCTCTATAGCACTCTCTCTAGAGCAATCACCAAGCTCTAGGATTTGGTTCGTGGACGAAGAACTCGACTCTAGTAGCCGTTTTCGTACCTGCGAAAAAGATCAAGCGTGTTGGAGGCTCGTAACAACAAGGATCCTACGTCGGAATTTTCGGAGACTTCGTACGGTATGTTTTCGAACCCATTACGTGTTACGTGGTAGCACGATGAATGTTGTAATCGTTTCAACAATTCCCATAAATGCAAATAGCTTCTACCAAAATTGTGACAAGAACACCTTGTCTCTATCACTCACAATGGAGTAGGTATACTGTGTAACTTGAATATTTGGTCTAGAAAGACTTGAACTATAGACTTAGCAATATAAGGGTGAGCTAATGCTATGAAATATGCATAGTTGCTCAGTCTATCCACTACTACCAAATAACATCTTTGCTTCCAGAATTTGTAAGCCATCAATAAAGTCCATGGTGTTGTCTCTCCAATTGTGGTTGAGTATTAGCAATGATCGGAGTAATCGAGTAATGTGGACATGCTTAGACTTGTCCCTTTGGCAAATGTCACATAAAGCCACCAGCTATTGGACCTGCTTCCTCACAGCTGCCCAATAAAACATCATTGAGAGTCTCTTGTAAATTGCCTTTATTCTTGAGTGCCCCCCCCCCCCCCCCCCCACCCCGGAGTTACCCCCATGCACTTCATCAGGGATTTACTGCCTTAAGCCATTGCCACGCCCTATTGAATTTTCATACACCATTAGAATATGGGTAGAAAACGGTAGCCATATGATCTAAGAGTAGCTCTTTGATATGTCGCTGAGCTACCTCATCATTCTCCAGACTCTTTTGCAGTTCAATGACCCAAGTAGGGACTAAGGTGGATAGTGCTGCGCATTCTTGGTGTTCTTCATTGATAGTAGTCTTGATAGCGCATCTGTTACCCTATTCTCCACTTCCTTCTTGTACTGAATCTGGAATTCAAACCCCAAGAGTTTGGAAATAATTTCTGTTGCGGTAAAGAAGTGACCCTATCCAAGAAGACATTTGAGACTGCACTAGTTGGTCCTTAAAATGAAGGGTAATAACTTAAGTAAGTGCTTCACTTATGAACAACTTGTACAAATGCTAGCAGCTCCTTTTCATAGGTGAATAACCTTCATCCTTAGGCCTTAAGGCCTTGCTATAGTAAGCAGTAGGTCTGCTTGTTTGGCGTTAGGATAGCCCCAACTCCACAGTCACTAACATGTGTCTCTACTTCGAATGGCTTGGAGAAGTTAGGGAGGGCCAAGACTGGAGTTGAAGCCATAGCTTGTTTGAGGTGAGTAAAAGCTTTCTCAGATTCAAGTGACCACTGGTGGGCATCCTACTTAATTAAGGAAGTTAAAGGTATACTAATAGGTCTATAATTAGCTAAGAACATCCTGTAATACCCTGTTAACCCCAAGAATCCTCTCAAATCTTTTTAAACATCTTGCCACTTGACCATGCAACATGGCTTCTATCTTGTTGGTATAAACAATCACCCTTTTTGCTGATACTATGTGTCCGAAATGCTTACTTGTTGTTGAGCAAAGGTAGACTTGCTCGTTTGGCATAGAATTGGTTCTCTCTGAGAACCTATAGAACAGTTCTGAGGTGGTATAAAGACTGCTCATGTCTTGACCATAAATTAAGATATCAATTAGAAAAAAAAAATAGAAGGACAAACTTCCTTAAATGGCCTTGAAGACGCTGCTCACAAGTAGCCGGAATGTGGCAGAATTGGTTAGCCCAAAGGGCATAACCTTGAATTAATAATGCCATGTGTGGGTTTTTAATTGTCTTCTTCTACCACCCCTATTTGGTGGGTACCCATTCCTAAGATCCAACTTAGTGTAGACATTGGAACCATGTAATTCATCTAACACCTCATTTATCATGGAAATTGGATAATTGTCCTTCAAGGTTACCTTGTTGAATTCCCTGTGATATATACACATTCTCCATGTGTTATCTTTTTAGCTTACTAGCAGCACAGGTGAGGCAAAAGAAGAGTTGCTGGGTTGTATCACCCTAGTAGATAGATAGTAACTCATTGATTATCTTCTCAATCTCAGCTTTTTGAACATATGAGACTCTATATGGTCTAATATTGATGGCTTAAGCACCAGCCTGCAGATGTATTCTGTGGTCCTGTGGTCTGTGGGTGGTAAACTTGTGGGCTTTTAGAAGACATCTGTGAACTCTGTAATTAAGGCTTGGACTTCTAGGTTGGTGTTATTGGGGGTATTGCTAGAAGTGATGGCATAGATCTGCCCAGAAAGACCTTCTACATTGTTCTTCAAAAGTCTTGCCATGGCCTTGCATGAAATCATCTTGATAGTAGTTTCCAGTTACGTAAATTCCAGTTCACGGCACCTCCTTGCCTTGATAATTGAAGGCTATTTTGTCAAAGTTAAAATTAATATTCCGCAATGTTTTCAACCACAACACTCCCAGTACACAATCACACAACCTCCAAGAGGCATTATCTTCATATCAGTGGATAATCATTTACCTTTTGTAGTCCAATTAAATCCTGGGCGCACTTAATTGCATTGTATTTCTGCTCAATTGGAAACTGCTATTGGGAGTTATGTCATATAAACTAAACAACAAACCAATCTAGTAGTAGATTTAGGGTCCAGGAAATTATCTACAGACCCTGTGTTCACAAGTATGATGAATGATTTCTTATCCACCCATTTACTGTTTCTCATAGAGGTGCGGTGGAATTTTCAGCCAAGGCTTGTACTCTAATTTCAGAAAGCCTTCTTCTCTCTCACCCTCTATCATCTTGCCTTTTCACTTCTCGTTCCAGCTTCAACTATTCAGGCTTTTGGTCAGAGATAAGCGTGGCAAGCAATCTTATTAGGCATGTCTTTTGGTGCCCTAGTGTGAATTTAGCATTACACCAGAAACAAGGCCCTTGTTCTCTATCACTAACAGAACTCTGGTGCTCCTCTTTAGCTTTCTTCTTCTTCTTCTTCTTCTTCTTCTTCTTCTTCTCCAATTGAATAATTCTACCAATTATGGTCACACACCATAGCTGAGATCTCCCGAACATCATGGTCAGTAGCATCTTGCCTCCTATTAAAAGACCAAATTTTCCTCCACCAGCCCGACCACCTTCCAAACAGCCTGAATTAGCTGTCATGTCGAGTTTGGTTGAAGCCTCCATTGGACATATACTGAGGACCAACTCTGCTTTGTACCGGAGTTTCAGAACACGCAAGTTTGAGTTGAGGAACTTCATGGCGCAGACCAACTCCAAAATAGAACCTCTATCTCGTCACTCAGCAGTTCGAGGTAAATCTAGCCATAGCCAACTCCATTGTGATCCTCGTTTTGATTATGATTTCTCCAGTCAAATTTTGACCAGTAGACAATGGGTCACTACAGTGGATGGTGATAATGAAGAGAATCAACTCATTACTGCTCTTCCTTGTTGTGAAATCAAGTGCCGAACTCAAGGTTAAAATCTGACCGGAGATGATATTTGACAGATTGAGCAATGACATGGTATTTCCTTGATGAACTTTTTCTTGTATCCACAACAAACTTCACTCGTCCATAAATATTCTGAAGAATTTGAGCTACTCAGGTGTGGGGCTTCAATCTATTTTGGACGAGACTCAAGAGGCTTCTGAGGAGATCACTGTCAAATGTTTGTTGGCGGTCTCAATCAAAGTTTTGGTGCATAAATGAAGTCCGTTGACCTTATCAAGAGCCATTTTTGTTGCCAAACACGGGGAAGTTATGTGGGAAGCCAAGGTGTTTGCTGAAAGATCCAAGAAAATGCTCACTAACAATTGCTCGATTCTATTCGTTTCTGAATCAACATCTCAGATTAGGGATAAGTCAGTTGAGTGAGTAAACAATTCCATGTTCAAACTACATCCATCATCGAGTCATGCGGAACCTGTATGTTAAAACGCCTCCACGATCTGCAGAATTACATCACCCTAGCTTTACGAGGGATAAACGCTTCAATCTCAGAGAAGTTAACCGGCAACCAAAAGGATTACATCACCCTAGCTTTACTGAAATGTGGTCCTTCTACATATGTTCAGTGGAAGAGGAGGATCTGACTAACTTTACACTTTATCTAGTGGTGTTTGGTCACACCAAGACTGTTGATCCTAATTGCTGTAGATGAGTGTAACAAGGAAGAGCAGGTAGTACAGAGAGACTGCAACGAGGGAGTATTTGATACTTGTCATTGGCATAGAATTTGGATCACAACATGGAAAGTTCTAGCTGCGTATACTGACTTGGGGACATAGAAGAAAGATGCCTGTAAATGGATAGTGGAAAATATAGGATTCCATGCTGGAGTTGTTGCAGTTCTTGCAAATCTCTGTTTCACCTTGATTTCTTCACTCTCACAACCATCGAAATATATTTTCAATTCTTTTTTTGATAGCAGTGTTCTTTCGGCAGCTGCACCAATTGAAGGGAGCATGAAACTTGTCACTTATGACTCACAAGGCATAGATTGGCTAACGATCATTAGGGGTTCAGGGCTCAATATTGTTGGTTACTCAAGGGCGGCCAAAGGGGTTCCACGAACACTTACAGAGCTGATTACACTGATTAAGGAAGAGCAGCATTTCAAGTTAAAAGTTAGTACATACTTTTTGTTGACCCTGGGGGAAAATTACTTGTCATTTCCAATTTGGTGGTAGAATCAAGCGGCTTACAACATGTTCTCAACCTATCTTGGTCGGACCCAAGGGCCCACTAGGGGTCCTGTTTCGCTCAAACATGTCGACACATTCAACGGTCAATTCTTTAACGCTTCGAACCAGTCAAAGTGCGGGCGCCCAAGTCACATACGTTTTTCGCTTAACGCGCCTTGTGCACGACTTAGTCACCAATTATTTCACGTTGACGTGACTCACAGTAACACGTGCGTCGCACCGCAACCACCCGAACACCTTTTCACCAAAAACATCGACTGACGGTGAAAAAAGGAGCGACGGGGTCAGGCCATGGCCAACCCCTTGGGGTCGGCCTCGGCCACCATGGGGTGTCGGCCTCGGCCTCCATGGGGGTTGGCCTTGGCCTTCCCCCTCCCCCAGTCGTTCACTTTTTGCGCAAAGTCCTTTTCGTGCTTTGTTTGCTTCGTACACTTTGCATGTGACTTTGGCACCTTGTTCATCATGTGGGTATGACTCACAGCAACACGCTCGTCGCAACGCAATTTTTGGATTCATCGTTGCCCATCAAAACACCTACCGTCGGCGCGCCTGAAGTTCACAGAAAAGGGGGAGTGGCCTTGGCCCCGCTCTGGGGGAGTTGGCCTTGGCCTTGGCCACCCTTTAGGGTTGGCCTCTGCCTCCCCAGGGCGTCGGCCTCGGCCTCCCTTGGGGTGTGGCCTTGGCCTTCCCCCAATTTTGGCCTTTGGCCTCATCTCTCGCGCGCACTTGTATTCTCGAGTCATTGCACCTCCGCGATGTTTACAGATGTTCATACGTCAACCTCGTGACGTTCGTCGTCCGCCACCACGACCGCGCATCGCCCAAAGTCGTGCGCTACCGCCAAATGACCCGTCACCGACGAACACGTACCATCACTACCAACTTTGTGTTCACTACATATTGCATTCATTATTTTGGTATAACATGCATACTTGGCTCACGCCCCGTCTCTGGGACACCCGACGTGCCCCCGTGCGCCACTTCCATAACATGTGCCCCTGGCATTAAGTATTGTCTCACGACATTCGTCGTAGTGCCCGTGTGCCACTTCCATCATATGTGCCCCCGGGCACCAAGTATTGTCTCCGCGTCATTCGTCGCAGCGCCCGTGCGCCACTTTCATAACATGTGCCCCGGCACCAAGTATTGTCTAGCAACGTTTGTCGCTGCGCCCGTGCACCACTTCCATCATATGTGCCTCCGGGCACCAAGTATTGTCTCCGCGACGTTCGTCGCCGCGCTCGTGCGCCACTTTCATAACTTCTGCCCCCGGCACCAAGTATTGTCTCCGCGACGTTCGTCGCCGCGCTCGTGCGCCACTTTCATAACTTCTGCCCCCAGCACCAAGTATTGTCTCGCGACGTTCATCGCCGTGCCCGTGCACCACTTCCATAACATGTGCCCCCGGCACCAAGTATTGTCACGCAACGTTCGTCGCCGCGCCCATGCGCCACTTTCATGACATATACCCTGGGCACCAAGTATTGTCTTGCGATGTTCATCGCCGTGCCCATGGGCCACTATCATGACAGGTGCCCCAAGCACCAAGTATAGTCTCGCGACGTTCGTCGCTGCGCCCATGTGCCTTTATCATGACGGGTGCCCTGACATCAATTATTGTCTCGCGACGTTCGTCGACGCGCCCATGCGCCACTACCATGAAGTGTGCCCCAGACACCAGGTATGCTCTCGCGATAGTGTTCGCCGCGCCCATTCGCCACAATCAATGCCTTATGCCGTAGGCATCGCGCCCATGTCCCACAATCATGTCTCGTGTTGTATGTTCCGCGCCCATGCGCCACAATCATATTACATGCTTCCGGGGGGCTCCACTCGTAGTGCTCCTGCACGAGGACCCTCTGCACCTGGATGAGCTTGTTACCACAAAGCCATCACCACCACGGGATAGGCTCGTCACCATAAAGCTATCGCTGTCTTCATTCTGGGGGGGCTCCGCTAGTAGTGCTCAGGCACGAGGACCCTTCACAGCGGGATAGGCTCATTACCACAAAGCTATCGCAGCCTGGGGTGCCTTGCATGACACTAGGCACTGAGCTGCGACCATGTCCACTCATGTTACCAGTGATCATCGGCCCCCCAAGGACGATGACCCCCGGGTCACTCCGCGACCGGAGCAGGTCTTTGGAGGGCATCGCGCCTAGTCCTCCTGACTCATTACCACAAAGCTATCGCCGCCTGGGGTGCCTGTATGACACTAGGCATTGAGCTGCGTCAATGTCCACTCATGTTACCGGTGATCATCGGCGCCCCAGGACGATGACCCCCGGGTCACTCAGAGACTGGAGCACGTCTTTAGAGGGCATCGCGCCTAGTCTGCCTGGCAGTTGGTCACAGGGGAAACCCTCGCCGCTGCCAGGTTCTTTACGCGTCTCTTGATGCACATTGTGGGATTCAGTCAGGGCTTGGATTGGTGGCTGGGGCAACGGGCTTACTCTGATCATGATGTTATGGTGTCGTCAGTCTTCTCGGACAGGTAGAGCGATGTTGTGTGGGCAGGCAACGCGCATTTGGGTACCGGCAGTCCAACGGAGAACCGATATTTTGGGATCCCCCGGTGATGTGTCACTCCCAGAGGACGACATGTGGCACTTGATGACACATGCACACTGTTTCATATAAATAGTGGACTTCATGACTTATTTAGGGACTTTTGCTCATTTTCTTAAAATCACTATCTCACTCTAGATTTTGGGAGCTCTTGGATTCTAGTGAGAGAAACACAACTTCGGACCGTAACTTTGGACCATGACTTTGAATCGTAGCATTGGACCCCAACTCGAACCTTGACTTGGATTGTCGACTGCCGGCCCTGTTCGTCTCAGCCTCGTCTTCGTAGCACTGCCACTCCTCACGGCCTGTGTAAGAAGCCTTGCTCTCTGCCCTTACTCCGTTCTTGCTATCTCTCACTTTGTACACCTAGAAGCTGACTCGGACTGCAGCCTTTGTGGCACCTCCACATAGATACGAACCCACTTTCCTTGGCATCACAACACTGTTGGATGGAGGCTATTTTTAGTGCTTAACATGGCTGAGCTGGAGGAAATACAGTCTCCAAGAAACATAGTTGCCGAAATACAATGGAAAATGAAGCACAACCCCTCCGTATAACATGAACCATAGTTAGAGTTGATGCCTCAGCAAAATTGTTCTTGAGGATTCGCGTTGTTGTGCTTATAGAGATGGACTCACAATGAAGTATGCTTGAAGAGGTGAACAATGAATCTGGTCAAAAGAAGTTGGTGCATCTGCTAAGAGACCCCTCGCTACATTTGTGTTTGATCCGGGTGGAAAGAACTAAAATGATAAATGATGGGCAGCTTGCTTTCTCATCCTTGATGGCAAGGATGATTTTTAAGGAGTGGGGAATGTAACATACGGCGGTAGAAGAGAAGGGACATTGAGATCAACGGCAATCAAGTGCTAGAAGAAGACATTCTCACCCCAAGTCCAAATGAAGTCGTCTAGAGCATCTTTCATATGTTTGTTTCAAACCTTACAATAGCGACGCTTTTTTTTTAAGTTCACTGCTCAAACGTTTAAAGTGTTCTGCATAAGAGTCGTGAATCTGTTACAGAGAAGTCATGGCAATCAGATGAGAAACTCTATCTTTCTCTAACAATGACAGAACTATGTTTCTTCCCCCCCCCCCCCCTCTCTCTCTCTAGCATTCTTCAAATTAATGTTACACACCATAGCTGAAATCTCCAGAACGTCATGGCCAGTAGCATCTCGCCTCCCATATGCTACAGTTTCCTAAGTGATCTCGTTTGCTGCACAAAGGTTGCAGGTTGATAAACGGTTGTGTGGTCATGTGTTAGTCAGTGTTACAACAGTAGTACTGTGCTAGTGTTGTTGCATGATTAGTGCAGACGTGACCACGAAGTGTGCATGTCTACGCCATTTGTAGAAGTATGACGGTTTATGTTCCTTCTCTGCTAGATGTGAACCTGACTCATGCATATGCTCTTGCCTTTGTTCTTTTGATCTGGATGTTGGCTAATAGCTACCTTTTGGGAATTCTTTGTTAGGCCTACTAAGCAATTAGGTAAAACATATCGAGTCACTAACTTCACTCTTGCAGCCTGCCAAAACTAGCAGTGCTGTGGCAGTACCTAAGCATGGCAAAAAAGGGCAGATATCAGGTAAGCCTCACTTGCTTTTATGCACAATGTGCTGAGTCTCCTTTTACAAAGCTCAATGGGTGATCCGAATTCTATAATTTGAACCAGCAATCCAGAACATTTCTGAAAGTACCAATCCACCTATTAAGAAATATAAGCTGTAATACCCCATATTTTAATAATTTTCTATCACTTTAAAATAAATAAATAAGTAAATAACAATAAGTTTGTGATCTTTTTGTAATATTAGAAAAGTTTTGCTGCCTTTTGAATAAGAGGCTTAAGTTCAGGGGGTTTCGTGTAATTTGCCAATTTGGGGCTTCAATATAAATAGCATTTTTTCCCCTTCCAGCCCCCTCTTTCTTCTTGGCATGCCGCCTCTCCCATTCCCTTCTCAATTTTCAGCCCTAAATTGCTTGCGTTTTGGACAAATTCGTTGTAAATTGAGTGGCGTAGAGCCGGAGGATTGAGCTTTCGCCGATTTTCGTTCAAGGTAAAGGATTTTATTGCTTTTTGCTGTGGGAAGGGTATTTCGAATCTGAATTTTCGTTGAAATTGATGAACATAATCTTGAAGAGTTTCAATTATTTATTCCAGAAAAATTATGTACAATATTCAATTCCCTGGTTTCTCTAATTTATCTTTCAACTTTTATCTTTCATTAGAATTGATTTATCGTGTGCGATTATTTGTTCGTAGGAATTTCTTTCAACTTGAATTCAGTTTCCGAATTTTTATTCTAAGCCATTAAGAGTATGGCGGTGTTCATCTATGTTTTTCTTTCTGTTCATTCGGCCGCATTTTCATCCCTGTTTGCTGTTTTGGGTAGACTATATTTTTGCATCCTTCTTTACACTATTGGTCAGTGGTATCCTGCATTCATATGCTGGCGACCAGTGGTATCCTGCATTCATATCCTTCTTTACACACGTAACACGTTTGCTTATGCTGGCGACCAGTGGACGCCTAACACGCTACCGGTAGCACACGTTTGATGTTTGTACTTTTGGTTCAACGTTTGGGTCTTATGATCTACATAGTCATCGTATATTTTTGGTGTGTAGTATTCCCGGCATATATATATATATATATATATATATATATATATATATATATATATATATATAGGGTTAATGCTTAATTACGTTTATTTTGGTATTTGATATAAGAATTTGGTTTGCCCATTTATATCAAGTATTGTTGTTCGACTCCATTCTTTTTTCTTTGACATCTTGTCGTTTTTATACCTTATTGAGCTATTTGAGCTCACCCGTTTCGCTCTATCTTACCCCTTGCCACAGGTTAAAGAAGCAACTAAGGATTCTTGTGACAGCGTTGGAATTTTGGGACTTTTGTTTTAGTTAGTTAAACTGTATACTTTTAGTTTGAGAACTTTACCTGGATGTGTGCAATTTGATTAAATTGACCTGGTATAATTTGTTTTAACCGCTGCGTTTAGTAGATGATTTTGTAAGAGATTATTCAGAGAATGAATTGTATTAGATTTTTATTTTATGGATATTTTATTTCAAAGGATTTAGTTGCTCTGTGTATACTATTGTCACTGGAACTATAGCGGTACATCAGAAAATTTAATCGCAGTCACGACTTCCGTTTTTTGGGACGTAACATAAGCTATGACCGGATGTAACCTTTTTTTGCATCCCTTCATGTGACTCTAGAAAGAAATTGCGCCCAAAGATTGATGTCAGCTGTTTGACAGATTACTTCGGTTTCCATCCGCCAAAAACACGAGAAATTAATTTCAAAGCAACTGTGCATATCAGAACAAAGTATTGCATTGTAATTGAAACGGGTAAACTCCCTATGCGAAGGACAAACAAATCAATGTGATCGCGAAGAGATATACCAAGAATGACCCAACAACGGCCACATACACATTGCGTCACGGAGGCACAAAAATGGTCATCTAGTCACGTTAATATTCTCTGTAGATCATGCTGACATCAATCTTTCCACTCCAAAGATCAATGACGTCCTCGTGTACAGCTCATAGAGGTTCACCTTATCCTTCATGAACAGACAAAGAAGAGGTCAGCAAATAACCTTAACAATGAGTTTCTTCGATTTGAACTGGACATGAAAACCACAAGAAAGCAAGCAGATCAATTTCTCACCTTCTTGATGTCCGACCCGGACAAGCTTTCATGGGATATCCCAGAGACCGATTCAAAGAAATGGTTTATCTCAGGTATGTGTCGAACCCTTGGGCGGTCCACACTATCTTCACCTCGTATGCTATTCAAAAGCTCCGTTGACACGGGTGATACCAAATCTAACTTTTCAAGACTGGCAAGATGCTCGATACCTCGAGGCAGCACCTTTAACTCCGTGCAGTTCCCTACATAAATTCTCTGGAGACCTTGCATTACACCCCTCTCTATAATTACCTCATCTAGCTGTGATAGACTGCGAAAGTACAGAAATACTAGTTTATTGAACCCTACCGAGAAGCATAATTTGCTTCCAGCATATGCATTGATAAGTGCAAGTTCCCCTAAGTTGGCCAGTGCTTGGATGTGAGGAAGCACATCGTCAATCAACTTGGAGCAATGTAAATAGAGACTTGTAAGGTTCTGAAGCGAGCAAAACCAACGTGGTACCTTTTCAAGTTTTCCTACCAAAACAAGAGTGTCAATGCCAGGAGGAGCAAAAGAGGGTGAATCCATTTTAAGGTACTCCTCCTCATCGCTAACCATCACAAATAAATTGCAAAGCCGAGGCATACTTTGGAGGGAGATGCAAAGATCCTTTTCATCTTCTTTCCTCACGTTTGTTATGCCAAAGCTTATAAGCTCCGTCATGTTCCTCAGTTGCTTCAACAAACTTGGTGCGGCTGTGACACAGTCCAAGACTTTCAAGCCATGTAGCTTGCAGATACTTGACGGAAATGTTGTGCCAAAAACAAAACAGAAATTATCGACATTAGGATTGTCATGATATGCATGTAGATTCTGCAACTTTTGCAACTTTCCAATCCCATCTGGTACCACCTCTATCTTTGTGCCTCTAATGTCTAGAGTTTGCAAATTGCGGAGCCTTCCTATGGATTTTGGAAGCTCCTTCAACTTGGTTCCTTTCAAGTTTAAGTACATCAAATTAAAAAGGTCTCCGAATTCGTCAGGCAATTTCTCAATCGGTACATCTTCTAGATACAAGACTCTGATCAATCTCAACCCAGTTGGTAAAGTAATAGCAGAAGATGGAGGGATCAAGTTAGCAAGAAACACAAAGAGAGATCGAACCTTTGCCAGGCCTGTGATTGATTTTATCTCTCCGGACGTTGTTTGAATAGACAACCGAGGTGCTGTACTGACCTCTTCGTCACTTCCTTCTCCATTGTACATGACACTGAACTTCTCTGCCTCCGACATCGAGATAGCAAGCTCCCGCACCAAGTCGTGCATCTGGCATGTTAAAGGCTGTCCTGTGTATATCCTGGTTACAGCTTGAAGCATGTTTCGATGAACAAGTTCCTCGAAATATTCTTCTGCTAAGAGTTTAGGCGATTTAGCCTTATCGTGCTCAATAAAACCTTCCGCGATCCACAGTCGAACGAGCTTCATTCGGTACATTTGATAATCTTCCGGAAATATACAGCAGTACAAGAAACAGCGTTTTAGTTGGTATGGCAAATCACTGAAGCTGAGGAACAAAATACCCTTGACTACTTCTAGACCAGGGTTATTTCTCAGTTCCAGGTTCAAGCCACTACTAAAATCATTCCACTCTGACAATGTTTTCTTCGAGTACATGACACCGCCCAGAGCCAAAAGTGCAAGAGGTAGTCCTCCACACTTTCTAACAAGTTCGGTGGCTATGTGTTGAAGCTCTTCTGGACAAGATCTGCTAGAGAATGCTTTAACACAGAAGAGATCCCACGCATCACTAGGCTTTAATGGTTTGATGTGGTGAACATAGCTTTTAACTCCAAAACAAGACAAAGCTATTTCCTCTTTTCGTGTTGTGAGTATGACCCGACTTCTTCGTCCCTCATCTTGGAGTGACACGTTAATGTCGGTCCACAGGTTTCTATCCCACACATCGTCCAATATAATGGTGTACCTTTTTGGAGCCAAGTAATCTACAAGCACCCTGAGCAGCTCCTTGTACCTCATGGAGCTCAAATCTGCGGGAATTTTTCCATTTGTGGAGCCATAAAACTCCTCAATCATGCGTCTAAATATGTCTTCAATGACGTAATTCTGGGAGACAACTATCCAAGCATAGCAGTCAAAATGTTGCTTGATGATTTGGTTTTTGTAGACCTTAGCAGCAAGAGTGCTCTTACCAGAACCACCCATTCCTACAACCGAAATAATGCTGCGCCCAGGGTACTCGTCAGTCAACCACTTCACCAGTAGACGTTCATCGTCTTCTATCCCCACTAGATGGTCATCCTTAGCAAAAAGTAAAGCCTCGCTGTCGTTTTGCACCCTCCGTTGGTTATCATTGGAGATTGTAATTTGAACGGGATCTACGAGGTAACGCTGCCTTCTCTCCGGAATGGACTTGAGCTTCTTGTTGATGTCCTGCAATCTGGAAGCCACTCGATGCATCTCCAGCAGATTCTCTGGGAACTTTATTGCCCGGTAGAGATGCTTTGTGAATTGACCTCCCTTTTGTGGCTTGTTCATGTGATAGATGAACTCCTCTATGATATCCTCAACAGGGTTGCACATGTCTCTAACATCTTCTACCCACGATTTCTCTCCTTGAGTGAGGGCTCTCTTTCTATCAGCATCTTCAAGACAGGATCTCATGCTCTTCAGCTCGCGCTTGAGCTCATCGAGTTCATCATAAACACCACCAAGCAATGATGCTTCATTCTCTAGGATCGAAACTATTTTTCCGATCATGAGGTCCACTCCAACCAAAGCCATGCCCGCCTTCTACCTTCTCCTCTTAGCCCTCTTCACTCTTTTATTTGGTTGTGCGCAAATTGATGAAATGCCTAGCACTACATTTAAGGCTCATAAATTGAATGGCAAGTCGATCAAGGCTCAGCTGGTCAACGCATACATTGATCATGTAAACCAGCCTGTCTCGTGTGTTCTACAGAAACTCAACACAAAAATAATAATAATAAAGGGAAGAGCAACTTTAACAAGTCTTTGAGTTGTATGAACTGAAGGCACCAGATTCCCTCTATTCTTAGTTAAACAAAGCGTTCATACCTGCTACGCGGACCAGCCAGTGCTTGCCAGCAATGGCATATATATTGGACTTGTTAATGGACCCGTCGGTACGCAGGAGATGGGATTGTAAATGGGCCTTTCGCCCAAGTAGGATAAAACTAACCATAGTTTTGATATTAGGGTGCTCAATATAATATTGGCGTCATCGTCTTCTAATATTAATCTTTGGTGTGTTGGTTTGCAAGATGTATTGATTGTCTTCACCTAACAAAACAAATGTGCAATGAATGGATGAATTTATATGTTTGCCTATTGGCATCATGTATAAAAAAAGGAATCATCTTACTCTAACTTAAGCAATTATTTCAACAATACAATACTAATTCTTAACATTCAAAGTTCTGTACGCCTAAACTTTGGAGCATGCGTAATTTCAATTAGTGTTAGGGGAAAGAGCATTTTCAAATAATATTATCAATATTTGTTAATTGTTTAGTCTTTCATATCAATCACAGTAAAGATCTATCTATATCAATCGTAATAATAGACCCGTGCAAATGCAAGAGATGTTCTTTTGTTCCGGTTAAGAAAAGTGGGGCTAAAGCATTAGGTTTACTCAGTTTTGGTGGTATATCACTCCCAAAATCACCCCCAAAATCACCATTACTTCAACATGTTAACTAATACTCAAAGGCCGACACAATAGGAAATATTCTGAAGGTATTCATAATAATAGTAGTAACAATTTCATTGTAACATCTGACAATCATGTACATGAAATTTAGAGGAATTGATGCAATAAAATTGGAAACCAAAGTTGCTATTTCCACTGTGGTACACTTAACTAATATTCGCAGTAAATGATAAAGCTTATATCCAATCAACGGGAGTAGCATAATACTTGTGGAGATTTAACACACGTGGAGATTTCATAGGAACACCATTGGATGGTTGAATCGTGATATACGAATTTTGCACATTTATTTTATAGAATGCATAAACTCATTGGTTGATATATTACACATATCAAATTCATCTAATTTTGTGCTGGGCTTGACAGTATCATAATCAGAGTACTTGTGGCCATGCTATACCTAGCTTAATCCTAGGCATGCCATACATAAACAGTAGATTTTAAGTATACTAGTAAGGATCACGTGTTTTGCACGTTATATAGTGATTTAAAATAAAAATGTTATTAATTTTGGTGAAAAACATAATTAAATTAGTTAACACGACAATTATAATTAAATTATTATAAGTAAATTTGTTGTCAACTGCTGATGAAAGACTTAAAGTATGAAAAGTTCATTACAAAAACATGATCTTACTTTCAAACTCGAATTGTTGATGTCAATTTACACGACTATTTGTATCATACTTATTCTTTTGTCACACCAAGTTCCCGCTAAAGAGAATCTTAACTTTTTCATATTACATCTTATAATTAAAGATACGCCTTAAACTATAATCAGTTTCAAACATCTTTCACAAATATTCAGTTCTCACAAAACACTACAAGTTTGACATCGTAGTTATAAAAGTGAAAAAAAATGTTTTAGAGATAATTAATGTCAAGTGTAGATACTGGAGTTGTTCAATTTCTTCTAATGTATTTCTTTGGCATGTATATAAGTCTAGGAAGTGAAACTGATAATAAGTTTGAATTATAACTAAGTAATATCAACAAAAGTTCAAAAATTAACCCAAATAGGATTTTCGAAAGTAAAGTTTCTAGAGGGAAGGAGTTATGATTAAGAAATGTATAAAAAAGTTTGCAAAACAAAATGAATTAGGAGCTTAAATGTTGCATTTTTTAAATCCAGATTTAAATGAACTCAAGAGAGCCGAACACATATGAAGACTCAATTGTTTAGGTAACAAATCTAGTAGCTTTAATTTTCAAGGATCTTTCTAAAGTTTTTTATGGTTCACTTTTAAAGTTTTAGCCATTTTTCCGACAACTATCACTACTAAAGTTCAAAATATCATCAATTCACGTGCTTTGCACGTTATAGAGCAATTTAAACAATAAAAATATAAATCTTGGTGAAAAACTATATTGAAATAATCTATTACGATTATTATAATCATAACATAATAAGTAAATCAGTTGTTAACTGCTAACCCACGACTCGAAGTATGAAAAATTCTTTGCACAAAATATGGTCTTACTTTCAAACCTAAATTGTTAAGGAAATCCTGAATGTTGAAAATTACATCTTGTTATCTATGATACACGGACATTTTAGTGAGTTTCAAACTCTTCCACAAATATTTAATTCTCAAGAATGACTGCAGACTTGACATTAGAATAATAAAAGTAAAGAAAGTGTTTGAGAGATACTTAATGTCAAGAATATATACTGTATTGTCCAATTTATTGTAATATATTTTTATTGCATGTATATAAGTCTAAGAAGTACAACTGAGAAAAAGTTTGAATTGTAACTAATTGATATTAACGAAAGTTTAAAAATTAACTTAAAAAAGATTTTCAGAAGTAAAGTGTTTAATGGAAAGAAGTTTTGATTGATAAATTATATAACAAAGTTAACAAAAAGAGTTAGGAGTTTAAATAATGGATCTTTAAAACCAGTAATCAAGTCAACTCAAGGAATCTTGCAGGTGACATGTAAAATTTCAATTGCTTACCAACAAATCTAGTAGTTTTAAATTTCAAGGATCTTTTTAAAGTTTTTTTTATCATCCACTTTTAGAATTTCAGCCATTTTTCCTTGCAATCATCAGCATTAAAATTTAAAATCCATCACTTAGAACTCTCAGTATCATTTATTATCCCTCTCATTTC
Organism: Escallonia herrerae; assembly: GCA_033070095.1. Lineage (NCBI taxonomy): Eukaryota > Viridiplantae > Streptophyta > Magnoliopsida > Escalloniales > Escalloniaceae > Escallonia > Escallonia herrerae. The sequence continues at coordinate 187,893 of JAVXUP010001317.1, forward strand.
GTTCTGTCTAGTGATAGTGATTTCTTGTAAGAATGATTATTAGAGGTCAAAATAGCCCCAGCATTATATTTTCTTTTGTTAATGATCTTGTCTATTATAAGTTTCATGTATCTGTTATTTGAAGATTAAAATACAGAGCAAGTCCTTTTAACTTTCAAGGATCTTTCTAAAGTTTTTCTATCATTTACTTTTAGAATTTTAGCCATTTTTCTTTGTAAGCATTACCACTAAAATTCAAAATACCATCATTTAGGCCTCTTAGTATCATTTATTATCCATCTCGTTTCGTTCTGTCTAGTATTGGCGATCTCTTGTAGGAATGATTATTGGAGGTCAAAATAGCCCCTGCATTTTATTTTCTTTTGTTAATGATCTAGTCTATTATAAGTTTCATATATCTGTTATATGACGATTAAAATACGATGCAAGTCCTTTTCAAAATTTAAAATCTTAAGTTTCAAATTTTGATTACAATTTATCTAAAAGTAACTTCATTTTTCTACATTTCAGTAAAAAAGAAAAAAAATCTATAGTGTACTCTAAAGTTTCTCTTGATAGTGTACTCTAGAGCTCTCATTTATCTTAACCTATCGTTAAGGCTATTAATTTAGCAGATAATTACCACAAGACTTTTATTTTTAAGACAGATTTTTATGATAATACCACATCCACTCATCTAAAAAGTAAATATATAAATGCGTGTGTATTTATGTATCCTTTTGAAATGTATAACACAAAATGAACATATAAAGTTGATATTAGATAATAGTAATGAACAATGTAATTTCAATAATTTTTACAAATCTAAGTTTTACACCATACACATTATATTTATAAATATAAATATAAACTCAAGAAAAGTTCATCAAGGATAAGATCTATCCCTGATCAGTCATCGGATAATGTGACATGTAATTTCCAAAAAAAGAAAGTCAAAAAATTACTACCTAGGGGATAAGGTTTTGAGAGTTTTAAAAATTATGACAGTCCACTATTTTACCAAACACAAGATAAACGTAAGTTCAGTCATAAAAATTTTAAAAAAATAAAGCCTAGTCAAACTTGTAGATATTTTGATTGTATCTTATGTTGGTAGATGTAAGTTTGTAATTATATGCAAAAGTTAGTTGACGCGATAGCAAGTCCACCTTAAAAAGTATATAAATAAAGAACATGATATAATACCTGAATTCAAGAACGATTCTCTAAGGAGTAGGAAAATTAATGTGTTTATTTTATCGATTTTGACGTTAGTAAGTTTTAAGGTTAGGTTTTCCTAGAGCTTTCTTTAAAGGTAAACATAAACTTACCATCATATTTATAGGATTGGGCTAGATCCACTCCCCCTTTGGTTGAGTCCAATTCGTTTGTCACTAAATGATACATTAGCAAATAACCTCTTCAGCGTCTAAATGTTTACCAAGAAATGTTTAAAGTTTTCAGTTATGAGAGAGCATGTAGGAATACAAAGGTAATTGTATAGGATTTTCATAAGGTTTCTTTCATTTTATTTTTTCTTAGTAAAAGTCAAGAAAAATCCTTAACTCTAACAAAAAGCTTATGTTCCAATAAAGGTATTTGAAGGAAAAATGATTGATATACTAAGAGAAGTAAAAAAATTCCCTTACTTTAATAACACTCTAATTCAAAATGGATATTTAATGGGGGAAAGAAGTTTTATGTGAAAAACACATTTCACCACCACTAATCCTTTTTGAAGACTTCAATTAAAAAGCTAGGGCATCTTAAGGGAGAAAAAAATAAAATACAAAATTAAAACAAAATGAGTTTCTGATAAAAATGTTAAATTTAGTTTAGGTATATTATATTATTCATTAAAAATGTTCAATTTAGTTTCTGCAAGTTATTTTTTTTTCTTATCCAATTCAAGGTAGTTTAATTTAACGTGAATGGAGGTGGTAGGCTTTGATATGAATTTTTTCAGTAATCAGAAAGAGTACTGGAGTTCAAATATGATTTATAGGATTTTTATTGGGTTTTTTCTGTTTTTTTAAATAAAAAAGTCAAAACAAATTAACAAAATCATATATTCCAACAAGGATAATTAAAGGAAAAATACTTGATATCATATGAGAAGTCAAAACACCCTTTTTGTTTTTTGTAACACTCTTATTTATAATTGCGTTATAAATAAAAAAAATAAATCAAAAGTCAAAACAACCCTTAAATCTAACAAAAAACATAAAATTACCCTGGAACTACTGCTGCATACTCTCTGAATATCGTTACTTAAAAAACACTATCAAAATATATCTCGATTCACGTTAAAATTAAACTACTCTATAACTACTATATCTTCTCCATCAAATTTGATAAGAAAACTACTTGCATATAATAGAGTTTTTATAACCTTTGAATTATTGTGCAAGTAGATAGATTTTATTATAAATATATTAGTGTATTGAAGTTATTGTAAAATTAAAGTTTATTTCTAAGTTTTGAATGCAAACTTATTGGTGTAAGAAAGTTATCACAGAAGTTTTCTAGGCATTTTAAAGGGAGCAGATAAAATGACAGTGCTTGCATATATAATTATGACTTTTTAAGAATCGATAGATGGCACCATTTTTCTCCTAACTATAATCTGGGTTCATAACAAATAAAGAATTATAAGTTAGTATTAGATTATCGAATACCCTTACTTGCATGATAACATGTTCTTTGTATCATTATTATCTTTGTACGTACTACTGTAAACCAAATTATTACATATGCGAAAGATAACATATTTTTCACATGGTTATTATCTTTATATATTTCACTATCTTGATAGGAGTAACTGAAATGCAATTGATAAAGACTCCAATTGATATCTTATTATAAGTCAAAAACACCCTCATTTTTTTAAGAACACTCTATTCAAAAAGGGTATTTAATAAAAAAGAAAATTTTAAATAAAAAACACCCCTAATCACCTTTAATCTTATAGGAAGACTTCAATTTAAGAAGGGTATCTTAAGAAAAAAAAATTGGCCATTTAATCACATTCGTGCTGTTATATATGTATATAGACATAGATATAGATTATCGTAGGTATTAGGTAAAATGTTTATTTGGAGTCGTGTTTATGATTTTTTTAATCAATTCTAAATGTATACGAGGTATACTTTTTAGCCAACACAACAACTCTAATATAAAAGAGTTACTCTAATGCCACTTTTTAGGCACTGATAGAAGAGTTTACATAAAATTAGTTCGACTGCCACTAATTTTCAGTTTTCTCGACCTAAATAAAAAGAATGATAGGACATCGTTAAGTATATATTGATAGAGACAAAAAATAAATAAATAAACCTATCTTAACCTTATTTGGTAGCATCACTCTATTTGCCCATTTCACCACATTGTTGAAACAGCCAACCAATTTATCCTATATAAAACAAATTGCGTTAGTTTCGTATGCGCTAAGATATTATTTTCTAACTGCATTTGAAGCATTTTGCTGCAACTCTCCATCAAACGTAATACCATGACACTTTTGATAGGAACCATAACAACAATAAATAAACAATGACAAGGGTTCCGAACTCACTTTGAACAGATACTCTATGAATTTTTGCAGTAACCTTGCAACAAAGTTATGTTGACCATGATTAGCCCTTAACTCTTTGTGAAATTTGAACATGATCACATACAAGAATCTCAGATAAAGAGAATAAGAACCTTTTTTCCCAAATGGTATGCCATTTCTATTTATAACTTTTTTTGTCCCTTTTAGCTCAAATTAAGGCAACCTCACCCTTAATATTTATGTTTAGACCAATATAGAACATCATATAAGAGTTTTCAGAAATTATTTGTTGGTTTTTAGTCCTTTAACCTCATAGGCTTTTGTCTGTATTATTGTTTAGCAACGAATGTTTGCACGTTCTTACGATCTTTGGACTTTTGAGGTTTTTTTTTTCATATGGTGAAATGTATAAGCCCGTTAATAGGAGTGCTTTTCATAGTGTTTTGTCAAGCTCATTTCAACATTCATAGTGCATGCATGTTAGTCTTCGCTTTTATTCTGTATTTAAATCACTAAATTCACACTAACATGACCTAATGATATGGCGTTAAGAAATTGTTCGGACCATGGTAGTCCATGGCTATAATATTGATAAACCCGAAAGATTAAAAATTGACAAAGAACTTGTGGATTATTCTGCATCATACAAAAACATGATGCCAGATGAAAGTTCTTCTAGAGAAATAATTAAGGAGCCCCAAGTCTTGGGGTAGAATTTAAATATCATTGCTATCAACTTACTACTACCACTACTACTACTACTACTGACAAGCCACTATTATTCTCAGAAGAGCCTTCATTACTGCCACCACTACTGTCATTGTTGTCACAGTCACTACATTATCGATATTACTACCACAACTGCCATCACAATCATCATCATTGCCTTTTCTACCTATCACACCTATCATTACTCACAATTAATCGCCATTACTACTTTCTTCCAACAAATGTTACTGGAAAAAAAAAACCATGATCAAATACTATCAACTTTTATTGATTTTCTAGTACCAGTATATAAATCATAGTAAAGATCTATGTGTATTTATATCGTGATTGGACTAATGCCATTGTACAGAAAAGAATACTTTCCTCACAAAAAAGTACTTTTCATGTTTTCTAATCCAACTCATAACAATGTTAATAGGTATTGAAAATGAGTATTACGACTACCGAAATGCAATATTGAGAAGGAAACTTTCATACAATTGCTACAGCTAAAATTACTGTAGCACAATTTTGACATCACAACCATCATTCTCGCCAATATCTTTGTCATTGCCAACTGCTGCAATCACTCTATTCTTACCACTACCATCGCCACCATAGCTAGCATCACCACAATCACTACTTGTTACTGAATCTACAAATACATCACGATCGTTATACCATATTTATTACAACAATCTTGTGACCTTAGCTACGATGGACTACCACAACATTTCAATAATGACCATTTTGTTTTCTTTCAAACCAGTAGCAAATTTTAGAGTAAGCAGTCACATAAAATACATTCAAGCGATTCTTAGGTGATTTCCAGAGTTCAAGGTAGAGTGATAGTAATACATCCCATAATTATTCCCAGTAAAAATTCTTTTCCATTTTTTGTAAATGGGTGTTTAAATGTTTCAGAGTGGTCGATAGTTAAGAATCTATATATTAATAATAGTAGTGACAATGTTACATTATTCTACTTCGCTTCTCTTCCTCGAATTGAGCTTATTTTCTATGCCAGGTGTATCGAACCAACTCGGAAAAATCTCTCGCTAAAAAGGATTTCAGGAGTCGCCATCTTATTTAATTAAAGGGAAATAAGAAAAACCTAGAAATTATTCTAAAGTGTTCAAAAGGACAACTGATCTAGCGAAAATCAGGAGATGAGTTCGAGAACTAAGTTATGTTGCAGGAAACTGTTAGGCATCTGCCACACCCTTTTGGTCTCTACTACATTCCTGTTGAATATTGGCCTTTAAAACACGTAACATGTACAATGAAACAAATACCATTTTAAGTTTATTTTCATGTTTTTTGGCTTGAACTCGACATTGGGACCGAATTGCCTATGCATCCAGGCGGACTAACCACAGTAATTCGACTCTGGTCTTAGGGGAAGTAATCTATATTTTGGTCCTAAACATAGACAGAAATGTAAAGACTCCTTTTTTTATCTCTTATAATGGAAATGTGACTACATGAATGGGAGACAATACTAGAGTATTTTCTCTACAATAGAAAAGTAGAAAAATTACCTGTTGAAGTAGCATGTCTTGAAGACTCGGGGACGTTCTTCGAAGGATCCACGATACAAAGACTAAAATAAAAACTTTATTAAGTGAGCATGAATTACTAAGATTCTTGATAGAGATAGTGTATCACTCCACGAAGAAATGGTACACAAGCTCTAAGGAAAATATGCTCTAGGATTGGAGAACCATGAAAACAAAGCCCAAGGCTTCTATTTATAGAGCTCAGGATTGGAGAATCTGATAAAATTGGTATGTCAATCTGAAAGGCTAGTAATAAGTCAGAATATTGGATAAGTCAATTAATCGGCCAGTCAGTCGAAACCCAGCAGATTCATCCCATGATTTGAAAATAAATTTTTTTTTCAAATTTTGAGGCATTATTTGACCCTAATTAGGTAATTATCTTTGATTTTGCGTATGGGAGGTACAAGATTCTAGATTTATCATCTCTAAATATATAGACCAAAGATTTAATCTTTGCATCAGGGATAATTCACATATTATTTTCCTAAATTATCTAGACAAACTAAATAAATTAAATAAAATCTAGACACTAGACATGACTAGATGATTGGACTAGACTGGACCAATTCACTAACTGGACATCCTACTGGACTGTATTATTGGTCTAAACAAGACCACTGGAGCTGACAAATGGACTTTGACACTTAACTATTAAACTGGACTGGACTAAATTAATTAATTAAGTTACATTACTATGCCTAAATTTAATGATGCACTCTAATGAATAATAAGGTCCACTAATTATTTGTTTAATAATAAATAAAAAATAGGGTGTCTATAGAGCTTCTCGGTGAGTGAGCTCTCGCGAGGGTGAACATCATTGAAAAACAATACATTTTTATAGGAATATACGGAAAATACCATATATAAGACTCCGAACAGACTTAATAAGAATACGGGTATTGTTCAAAGCTGGAGCCAACAGCAACAATGAAAAATAACTGTGTCTGCTGCCGGAGCCCTGAAGACTAGTTGAAAGGGTCAAAGGATAGAGCTGTATATCTAGATGTTGGGCCCCAAAAATGGGTTGGAAGGGTCGCCTAAACATACAAAGATGAATTCTTGCCTGTTGCTGCAGCCTCCAAGACGAGTTGAAAGGGTCGACCGACAAGATGAAAATGACTTTGGCCATTGCCAGAGCCCGTTCGACAACCCTAAACCCTTGTGAGATCATTGGAGTTGAGTTGTCTATCATAATCACATCATAACCCTATGCAGAATACAAAGCAGCTACACCTTCACACATCATTAATACGTTCCAAAATGCGTCCTTACAAAAATTTTCTTATAAACATGCATCATACTGGAGCGAAAGATTTTAAAATCCTTAAACGACATAAACATTTACAAATAATACACAACTCTAGTTGTGTAGCTTCTCTCGGCACACCTCACAACTTAATATTTGTCTTACCATTTTTACCTTGTTTCACCTTGCTCAACTTATCACCTCTTTCAACTTTTCTAGCTTGTCTCCTTTCCCTTCCTAGGGGGTCTCCTTGGTCAATCTTATAAACCTGCAACAGCACAAAAAAGGAATGAACTCAAATTGCCCAATAAAGACAACATGAGGAGCATCTTATACAAGTGATTTGAGAGTTTTTGAGAAATAATGATCATCTCAACGATAACAATGAATCAAGAGTTTAATAATAGATTCAACGTCAATGTAATTCGTTCAACGATCTTTTTCTTTCATTAGACTGAGCGGATTCAAGGCCGAACAGAACTACGTTATTGCCACCTTCTTATGGACAAGACTAACTGAATGACTGATTATGCAATTGGAAAGTAAATCACTATCTCCACAGGGAGTTTCAATTTTCCTTCTTCTAGGTAGGTGACTTCTTTAGGACACTACCTCGGTCTGCTAGGTAGGCGACTTCTCCGGAACATTATCTCGATGTGCCGGGCAGGTGACTCTTTTGAGACACTACTTCGACCTGTCGGGTAGGCTACTTCGACCTGTCGGGTAGGCTACTTCGACCTGTCGGGTAGGCGACTTCTCTAGGACCCTACCTTAGTGCACTCCGAGTGCTCTGGCACAAGGAGTCACCTGCGGGATAGGCTCTCTCTCTAAGACACTATATCTGTTAGGATGACTACGTGACTAGTCTACATGCTCCGACACTTGGGGCTTTTCATCGGTACCCTTAGGAATTATGACCCCCGCATCACTCTGAGACATGAGCAAGTCTCCAGAGGGCATCGTACCTAGTCCGCCTGGCTATTGAGCGTCGGGCCATCCGCACTGCTGCCAAGTCCTTGGTGCCTGTTGATGCCTCATGGGACTCTACAAGGGCTTTGGATTGGTGACTAGATCAATGGGGTTCTCTGGCCACACCGGCGATGTGTGAGCCAAAGCGACGCTGTAAGGAGTAGGTTGGGTGAATATGAGATCTGACAGTCTACAAAGAGCACAGGCATTTGTGGACCCTCAATGATGTGTCACTTTTGGGGAACGTGCACGTGTCGCTAATAACATCATCATCTCAACCCCCATAAATATGGGGCTTGAAAATTCATTTTAGAGAACTTCATATTCACATATCTCATTCTAACATTCACATTATCACTCTAGAATTTGAGGGTGAGAAACATAAGGAATCTTAATAGAGGACCTTAACTCTGGACTTAGGCATCGAACTGTGATTATCGTCATGTATTCATGTAACGTCATCACCCTCATAGCACTCTCATCCTCAAGCTCTGTCTGAAAAGCTCTTGGTCTCCGCCCTTGCTCCATCCTGCTCTATCCTGTCAGTATTTTTGGCATCTGACTCGAACTGTATTCTTTGTGGCATCTCCACGTATGCCATGAACCCACTTCCTTGGCATTAGATGTTTCTTACTTGCTTTCACTGTGTGCAGAGCCTTACTTGTTCTCAGTAGGAAAGAGGCAAAACAATAATGAAATTGTAAAGATACAAATAAAACTTTTAAATGAGAAATGTTAACACTGAAGAGAGTGAGAAATATAAAATTCATATATTTGGATGAGTTTTAAATGGTAAGAGAGAATCCAAATCAAATTTAATAAGAGAGAGGAGAGAGAAAAAATGAATCCAGATCATTATTACATAGCTAAACAAATTTAAAACACTTTAGAAAAGTCAAAATAGGAAAGCCCACATGGCGAGTTAAGAGAGTGTCTACGTAGGAGGTGACATGCCTTCTTTCTCTCAGTTTCGGCTTTCATATATATATATATATATGTGTGTGTGTGTGTGTGTGTGTGTGTGGGAGCTAATCCGTTGAGAGCGCTACCAAACTGGGTTAAGTTGCTAGCGCGATCTGGCCGTCCACAAGCGATCTGTGGACGGTCCAGATCTTTTTTTGGTGTCTTTTTTAAGTCCGTCCGCTACATTATGTAGCGGATAATTTTTTGACAAAAATATCCCTGATCCCAGAACTGGGAACGATGTATTCTATAGGCAAAATATCTTCCGCTACATAATGTAGCGGACGATATTTTGCAGACACACCGACGTTCAATCCTACTTTTCTCTCAGTTTAGAAAAAAAACCCACACTCTCTCTCTCTCTGTTCATCTCTCTGTCACTTTGTGAACTGGCATCGCTAGCACCTTTGTCTTCCCCAACCCCAGATCTATCGTTGTTGGCATCGTGCAGGAGCCTTGGAGTCATCGCCGTAGCCTCGGCATCACCAACGCCGCTGTAGCCTCGGCATCACCCAAAGCCGAGGTTCGGTGTCAACACCACTAGACGGGCGGGGAAAGCTACCACTTCGTAGACAGATCTGCTTCCGGCGACGACAGAGGAAGCAACCCGCTTACTGTGGCGGCCCACACTGCTTTGGAGTTGTTCTCCGATAGACTCTGACGCACCACCAGGAACGCTACTGCGCGTTTTCAAAATAAGATCGATAAAAGAAGCCAAGACCACTATTGTTGATGTGTGGTTCGTCGATCTGATGGTGATGACGGTGGTAGGGGTGCAACTTGGGCAGGCTGGATGGGCCCAAAGGTTAGACCATGACCAGCCCGTTCTCCAAAAATCGTGCCCATGTCCAACCCAGCCCATCTACGGGCCAAATAATATATATCCATGCCAAGCCCGTCAAATTTTGGTGGACACGGGCTGGACACGGACTGTTCGCGGGTTGTCCATGGTTACGAATTACTTTAAAAAAAAAAACAATTTCGAAACATATCATTGACCATCCAACTCTACAATTTATTCATGATAATGAAAAAAAAGTAGATTAAATTCTCAAAATAAACTTAAATATAAGTATGAAAAAAAATATTTGGGGCAAATCGAGATAAAAAAAGACAAGAGTCTCTAATTCTATAATAAGAAATAACGTAGGAAAAGTAAAGTCTTCAAAGATCTCTAAACAGGAACGAAAAAATGGGAACCGTCGCTCAACCTGGTTCAGAAAAATAAGACAAGATTATGAGCATACCTTTGACTTTGAGACTTTGACTTTGTCGAAGTGAGAACTGAGAGTTCAAAAAGTACAAAAAAGAAATTATATTCTATTAGGTTAAGAGTTTGGTGGTCGAGATTGCATAGACTTATGTGATCCACAGTTTTTAATGACTAAAGGAAACAAAATAAATATTATATATATATATTGTAATTTATATTATATAATAGTTAGACGGGCTGGTTTTCCCACGGGCTGGACGGGCTTATAGAAAGCTTTGTCCATGTCCAGCCCATATTTTTTACGGGCCTAAAATTTGAGCCCATGTCCATCGTGGTCACTATAAAAGTAAGTCCATGCCCATATTTTTGTGGGTTGGCACGGGTTGTCCACGCGTGGCCTGACACAAGTTGCACCCCTAGACGGTGGTGCTCGACCATGGCACGGTAATGGGTATGATGTTTATGGTGGTGGGTGTGTGTGGGTGGTAGTGCGGTGGTGGTGGTTATGGGTGGTAAAACTGATTTTGATTTTGCATCTCCCCCTATAGACTGATTTGGCAATATGGCTTTGACTTTTTACTTGACACCGAGATTGCTTTGTGCGTTATTTGATTGCTTTGAGGAATTTGGGTTAATCCGGTTGATAAATGGCGAGGGTTTCTGTTTGAGTATTTGTAGCGTATCGGCTTCGAGACACTACGGCCACGGCTACTGTAATGGTGGAATTGGATCAATCAAGGATAAGGAAATTGGGAAGAGATGAAACAGAACTGAACTGAAGAAGAGGAAGAGAGGTTTTCTGTTAGAGATAGAGAGAGAAGTTCTCAGTTTTCATCACGCATGCTTTTCCTTGGCTTGACGATATTTGCCTATAGAATACATCGTTCTCAGTTCTGGGATCAGGGTTATTTTTGTCATAAAATCGTCCGCTACATAATGTAGCGGACGGACTTAAAAAAACGCAAAAAAAAAGATTTGGGCCTCCACAGATCGCGCGTGGATGGCCAGATCGCGCTAGCAACTTAACGCAGTTTGCTAACGCTCTCAACGGATCAGCTCCCTATATATATATATATAGGGAGCTGATCCTTTGAGAGCGTTAGCAAACTGCGTTAAGTTGCTAGCGCGATCCATTGCTAGCGCTAGCACGTTACTAGCGCTGTTTTCCTGTCCGCTACATAATGCAGCAGACGGTGCTAGCGCAATATATATATATATATATATATATATATATATATATATATATATATATATATATATATATATATATATATATATATATATATATATATATAAGCAAGCAAATCAATCATTGTTCCTGTTAGCCTTCGTTATTGGAGTGCTCATTAGCGAAAAAGAGACTACTGAATCCTGAAGGTTAGTCATCAAGACCTTGAGGACCGAGATATAATCTCCTAAGAGGCAAAACTACTCTTAAGGGCAGTAGAACACATGCCTCAGTCTGCTTAAATTTTTGATAAGTAGCTACGTTATTTTATTTTATTTTTTCAGTTTTTAACATACTAGTTTCCTATTTTTTTCTTACAATCTTAAGAGTAGTTGTAGATGCTGCTGTGTTAACCGCTACTAGAGCCATTCCCAATCTTACACCAAAGCTGAACCATTCAATGGCTTAGACTTGAAATGTTGTCAAAGTAAACTTCTTTAATTAGGGGCATTGCCAAGGTGGACTTTGTCCTTACCCAATCTGAAATTACACCAAAGGAAGATATTGATCCCAAAGAATTCGAAAAGGAATTTTCGATTTGCAAAACCTCAAACAAAATATGCAGGGGCATAATTTTGAATTCCCTCTCCAGTGAATTGTATGATGTTTACTGCAATTATGCTCATGCCTCTGAGTAAGAAGTAGGCAACTTTTTGCAATTCCCAATATCAGAAAAGAAAGATGTGTCCTCCCAAATCCATGAGTTACACCTAGTTGTAGCCGAACTCACCAAGGAGGCAATAGCCCTACCTGAACCTTTTATAACCGGCTCTTTAATTGAAAACCTTTCCGATCCTGGTCGGACCACAAACACGGCAAGAAAGAGGGGCTTTAGCGACCGCCATCAGCGGTCGGTAAAGATGAAAAGCGGCTCTAAAAGCGTTTAGCGACCGCAAACAGAGTTCATAGAATGGTCGCTAGAGGCTAGTATTAGCGATCGCATTTACTTAGCGGTGTGTTGACCAAATTTAGCGACTAGTTCAATGGTCGCAACTTTTTTTAATTTAAATTATTTTAATTAGAGACCAATGTGTTCAATTTAGCGACTGTACCAGCGGTCGCTAAATAATTTCAGCAATAATTGTATTTTCTTATTTAGCGACCGCTGTTGCTTTTAGCGACCGTAGAATGCTTTCTCTAAGCCTGGGTTCTTGATTTGAAAAATTAGTTCTATTTTAACTTGCAGTCCAAACTTATTCGCACATTCAACCTATTGTCCAAAACAAATTGCACATTCAACTTGCTCTACACATTCAACCTGTTGTACCCATTCAAGAAAAATTCACATATTCATTCCAAAACTCATTTAAAACAAGCACATCAATTAAGCTTTACATCATCAAACTATAAACATCAAACTATAAACATAAGCCATTATAATCACGTCAAAGTGACAAATAAAAACGTCAAGTCTTCATTACATACACAATCTTGAACCAAAACTAGAAAATGGAGTCAAGTAATTCACAAGCTACACAACTACAATAGGAACCCAAGAACATACTCGTCGCCAGACCCATCAATGTCGTCATCATCATTTTCTTTATTCCTTGTTGAAGGCAAGTTGGATCCAACAATGTCCTCATCGCCTAATCATCGATATTAGGCATAACACCGCTCTGCATGAAGCCATACAAATAGTTGAATACAATTGTAGTTATATCTTATCCACACTAATATAATCAAATCAAGATCAGAGACTAAATGACCACAATACATAACCACTCAAGAAAATTGGTATTAAGTGTTGTCCGGCTCCAGGCATAATAAAACCTTGTTGGATCATTTTAGCAATTTTTGCTTCAGAAAGTCTTTCTACGTGCTCCTCCTCCGTCTCTTCAAAACTAAGAACCACTACAACTTGTCACACCTGATGACTTTTGACTGCCTAGCAATGAACGTGCGGATTGATAAGGGCAGCCAAGAATACGGTCCTTCTTAGGACCACTATAGCGTCTGACCGTAACGAAATCTCGTCCACTTCTTGGCTACCGTCGACCTGGGAGTTGGCCTCAAATTCTTCATTATATGCATTCTGTATAAGAAAGTAATAAATGTTACAGCAACCAATATGGTACTTAGGAATGCAAAAGTGAAGAATAGTTGATTGCTCACCTCAAACTGCTCTGCTTGATCTGAAATCCAAATTCCATTTTTTGTTTTACGTGTGACTTTAAAGCCTTGGAGCATAGTAAGATCCCTTTTATTAGGTTTTTTTTTCTCTTAGCTTTAGATTGTGCACAGCATATGGACGTGATCCAGCACTATGCTTTATCTTCTTCTCACTACTCGCCATATCCTTGCTACGCTCACTGAACTTGGCCCATTCAGGTCTAGACCAATAATCCATCAACTGCCCCCACATGGCTTTTGATAAGTGCTCGGGATTGAATTCCTTGGCCATAGAAACACCCCTCGCATTACACTGAGCTAGAGCATGCCTCCTTGCATTGAGCATCCACTTCTTGTAATTTTCTGAACAATGTCATTCCCAAGTCTACCTCCCTTGTTCTCCGTCTCTATTGGACTCAAATTTGAAGTAGTCTTGAACATAATTTAACACAATTTCAACCAGAATTAGCAAGAAAATTCAGCCTTTATGTACTTCTAAAACCAAATAAAGCAATGAAAAGAATTCAAAAGACGATCCTTACCAAGAACTTTCTCCAGACAAGTTTCTTGTCTGAATCAGTCCACAACTTTCACATTCGATACGGCCTTGGGAGGTGGGTTCTAATAATAGGTCCAATTTTGGTCATAACGCAATCTTTAACAAAGCTAATTAACTTGCATCAGAAGAGATATGTCAATCCTAAAATACAAAGTATTAAGTTAGATAGGTTAGTTAAAAGACGATAAGAATTGAGCTTTAATAATTAAAAACGTACTAATTGTTGAGAAAATGAACAGTCATCCTCTGCTCCGAGGTTGTTAGAAGAGGTATCTCACGTGTGATACCTCTAAGTACAGATGCAGTATAAGTTACAAATGATGAAAAGGAAGACGTTATATGTGTTTCAGAAAATATGTTATAACAACAAAATATTATTGTCTCACCATGTACTGAAACTACTGATGACATCGGTTGCTCATCAGTAGCGTGGTCATCAATCTCAGAGGGGGGGGGGGGGGCCAATAGAAAACTTAATTTAAATAATAAACACCACAAGTGCAAAAGTAGATTGTTAGAATGTTTTTGCTTTACACAGTCAATCCAACCATTAATAGACAACTCAATGTCTTCCTTTTCCTCGTCATCCTCGTCCCCTTCGTCTTCATCACCATTTTCTTCTTCAACTTCTTCATCGGAAATCATCATCATCGTTATCATCATCATCCATGCATTTGTCCGAGTCTGTAGTATCGTGGAGGGCTTCAACATCGACCTCTTTCCCAGCATGGCCTAAATCGTAAAGAGGCTCATCAACAACATCGTTATCCTTATGAAGCAACATCACTGTGGGAGCATTGTCCTCTTGGTACATCTCAATGAACACATCATCATCAAGAAAGCCTCTTTTAGTCTTGATAATAGTATGGAAATTTGGGTCCTTCCTTGTCACACGCTTTGCATAAAAGAATTGTGTTGCTTGAGTTGCAAAGACAAACAGTTCATATGATCCAAGCCTTGACCTCATATTAACGTCTACAACCCCATGTCTAATGACTCGGTTACTAGATGTAATATCAAACCATGCACTTGAACAGTACCAGTCGATTACTGCTGCCATAATAATTTAGTTCAACAACCTCCTTTAACTGCCCATAAAAATCACACTCACTATCATTATAGCAGTCATCTTTCACTAAAACTCTATTGTTTTGGGCCTTCTAGTAAGGTCAACTTCCATCGTGTTAAACCTAAACTGTTAACAATGTACCCATTATAACACATAACTAATTTACTAGGGCCAGCAGCAAGCAATTTGAGACGAGCATCAACTCTATCTTGGGCGATCTATAACAACGAACAATTTGCACAAAATATTAAGTTATTAGATTGCATATATCATCTCACTATATTAGAAATGAGGTGTGGTTTTAGAACTTACGCGCTCTTGGAACCACTTAGAGAACTCGCTATTTTGCATTGTTTTAAATTGTTCATCTCATATCCCAAGATTTGCTTATACCACTTCTTCACCATAGTCACTGTATGTAAAAAAACATCGCCATTATATTATGTTTATGAAGTATGAAAAGGAAGATATATATACAACTACTAGCACTATAAATGGTGCAACTTCATTGCAATTCATGAGAGCATACAATGTTGCGGTAATATGCTCCTCGTTAGATAGATATCGACCACTCTTTGCTCCAAATCCACGATCAAGATGCATGAATATTCAAAGATGGCCTTCTAATTCTATTTAAACACTATTGTCATTGCGACTAAGCCAATTCATCTTTGTTTCAGCATCAGGCTCAAAGTAAAGGGAGCAAAAGTTGGTAAGCTCCTCAAGAATGTAAGTCTATGTAACTGAACCTTCAATGCGCGCTTTGTTACGCACCTTTTTCTTAAGGTCAAACATATATCTATATAAGAAATAAGTCATTTTTCAGTAAACAACTCATATATGCAAGTGTGAAATATAGTTTAAAGATGGATGAGTGACATCACCCATCACCTCTCAAATAGATACATCCACTGATACTGCATAGGTCTGCCTATTCTAGCCTCATATGCTAAATGAATAATCAAATGCTCTATCGAATCAAAGAATGACGAGGGAAAGATTTTCTCTAGCTTGCAAATTTTCTCAACCATGTTTTTCTCAAGAATCTTAACATCACTCTCTCGAAGCACTTTTGAGCACAAATCGAGGAAGAAATGGCCAAGTTCAATTAATGTTTCATCTATTGGCTTGGGCAAGAGGTCACGAAAGACAAATGGTATAAATCTATCCATGAATACATGACAATTGTGACTCTTTAAACCATAAAACTGACAATCAGCAAGGTTGCATCAACGTGATATATTAGATGCATAGCCATATGGTAGCTTCAAGTGTTTAACCCACTCACACACACCTGTTGTATCTGTTTTTTATCCAATGTATATATTACTTCGGGCAACACCATCTTATCATTAACCATTTATGAATGCAATTCACATCGTATAACCATCATTCGCATATCTTTTTGTGCTTTTAGGTGATCTTTTGATTTGTCCTTGACATTCATGACTGTATTAAATACATTTTCAAAAATATTTTTCTTAATGTGCATAACATCAAGATTATTGCGGAGGAGGAGTGTCGGACAATAAGGCAGCTCTCAAAAGATACACATTTTCTTCCACTTGTGTCTTTTTTCAAGCCCAAGAAGTTTTAAACTGGCAGCACATTTTTCAAAGGTATCGCATCCATGTCAAGGTCCTTTACGCATGTATACACTTCATCCCCAGACAATTTGTCTCGTCTTTTAACACGATGCTTTACAGTTTTATCAAACTTATCCTTTTGTTTTTGAAATGGATGATTAGGCAATAAGAATTATCTATGACACCCCCCAAAAAGAAGCCTTTTTCCCGTGCTTTAAGGGTGAAAGCGTTACTCACTTCCATGCAATAAGGACATGTGTCAACCTACCATGTGTACTCCACCCACACAGCATACCATTTGCGGGGAAGTCATCAATAGTCCATATGACTGCAGCCTTCAAGCTGAAGTTCTGTTTAAGAGATGTATCAATGCTGCGCTCTAACTTCCCACAATTCTTAACTCATCGATCAACGACCGCATGTACATGTCTATATTTTTACCTGGGCTCGTAGGCCTAGGAATGAGTAATGATAAAAAAAAACATGAACTATTTCTTCATGCACATATCAGAGGAAGGTTATACTGAACAACGGTCACGGGCCATGTAGAGCAAGGTATGCTAGAGTTCCCAAAAGGATTAATTAAAACCGTCAGTGGTGAGGCCGAGTCGCACAGTTCGAAGCTCTGTAGTAAAAGATGGGTTTTTGCAAAAATTCCTTCCATGCCTTTCTATTGGCAGGGTGACTCAATAGATCAAAAACTTTGTGTGATACCCCAAAAAATATCAGAAATTAATCTAACCGTAAGTTTGATTAATTAAGGGGTGCTATTTTTTTAAGTAGTGATGCCAAGAAAGGTGGGTTCGCAGTCGACGTGGAGGTGCCACAAGAAATGCAGTCCAAGTCAGATGCCAAGTGTTATGATGTGAGACACAGCAAGGGCAGAGACCAATGGATTCCCAGACAGAGCTTGAGGGTGGCAGTGCTACGAGGGCGATGGCGCAAGATGAATACACGATGACAGTCAAGGTTCGATGCTTAGGTCCAGAGTCAGGGTCCTGTATGTTTCTCTCTAGGATTTTAGAGTGAGAGTGAAATGTCTAAAAATGTTCAAATCTAAAAATGTCCAAGTCCTTCAAATGAATTCTCAAGACTTCTATTTATAGAGGTTGAGATGATGATGTCATCACGCGACACGTGGCGTTACTCGAGAGTGACAGGCCACTGAGGGGTCCACAGATGCCGGTGCTCCACAGACTGTCGAATCGTATATTCACACAGCCTACCCCGCATAGAGTCACTCTGTCTGTCTAGAAAGACTGGCTCCCACAGCGTCGGTGTGGCCAGAGAACTCCTTGATCTAGCCACCAATCCATGCCCTTGCAGAGTCCCACAAGCCTGGCAGTGGTGGGGAAGACCCGATGCCCAACTACTAGGCAGACTAGGTACGATGCCCTTCGAAGACCTGCTCCCATCTCGGAGTGACCCGGGGGTCATAGTCCCTAGGGGTGCCGACGCGAGCGCCCAGTGCAGGAGCACGTAGGCCAGTCACGAAGACACCCTGGCAGAGATAGTGTCCCGGAGGAGTCGCCTATCCCATAGGGGAGTCCTTGTGCTAGAGCACTCGGAGAGCGTCAAGGTAGCATCCTAGAGGAGTTGTCTACCCGACAAGCTAGGTAGCATCCCGGAAGAGACGTCTACCTGGCAGAAGGGCAGTTGAAGAGCTCCCTGATGAAGATAGTGTCCCGGAGGAGTCGCTTATTCTGCAGGCCGAGGTAGCATCCCGGAGGAACCGTCTACCTGGCCGGCCGAGGTAGCATCCCGGAGGAGCCGTCTACCTGGCAGAAGGGGAGTTGAAAAGCTCCCTGGCAGAGATAGTGTCCCAAAGGAGTCGCCTATCCCTGTGGGTGAGTCTTTGTGCCGGATCACTCGGAGCACGTCAAGGTGGCATCCCAGAGGAACCGTCTACCCGGCTGGCCGAGGTAGCATCCCTGAGGAGCCGTCTACCTGGAAGAAGGGGTGTTGAAGAGCTCCCTGGCGGAGATGGTGTCTCGGAGGAGTCCCCTATCCCCGCGGTGAATCCTTGTGTCGGAGCACTCGGAGCGCATCAAGGTAGTATCCCGGAGGAGCCGTCTACCTGGCAGAAGGGGAGTTTAAGAGCTCTCTGGCGGCGATAGTGTCCCGGAGGAGTTGCCCATCCTCGCAGTGAGTCCTTATGCCGGAGCACTCAGAGCTCGTCAAGGTAGCATCCCGGAGGAGCCGTCTACCTGGCAAAAGGGGAGTTGAAGAGCTCCCTAACGGAGATAGTGTCCTGGAGGAGTCACCTATCCCCACAGGATGCTGCACACTCCGGAGAGTGGGTTGAAGCATGTTCCATGACCAAGGCAAGGTACGCATGGTGTGGTGAAAGGATGGACCGATGCAAGGAGCATGGTAGTGTGATAGAGAGTCAGGGGGCACGACTGTATCAGCTTCGCGGTGCATGGGCGCGGCGGAGTGAGTATGGTGTCCGAGGCACATGTCATGGAGATGGCGCACAGGTGCGGTAAAGTGTGTATGGTGCCTGGGGACACGACATTGTGCCAGAGAGCCTCGGGGCAGGGCTGTATCAGCTGCGCTGCGCATGGGCGCGACGGAGTGAATAAGGTGCCAAGGGCATTGTAGTGTGATAGGGAGCCAGGGGCACGACTGTATCAGTGGCGTGGCGCATGGGCGCGGCGGAGTGAGTAAGGTGCCAGGGGAACGTCTGTGTTAGTGGCATGGCGCACGGGCACGACGGAGTGCATATGGTGCCAAGGGCACTATAGTGTGATAGAGAGCCCGGGGGCACGGCTGTATCAGCAATGCGGCGCACGTGCACTACGGAGTGTGTATGGTGCCAAGGCCACTGTAGTGTGACATGGAGCCAGGGGTGTGACTGTATCAGTGGTGCAACGCATGGGCGCGGCGGAGTGTGTATGGGCGATGAGGGTCGCAGAGTGACTCTGGGCGACGGGGGTCGCGGAGTGACTTCTGAACGACGGGGGTCGCGGAGTGACGTCAGGGCGATGGGGGGGTCACGGAGTGACTTTCGGGCTACGGGGGTCGCAGAGTGACGTCTGGGCGAGGGGGGTCGCAGAGTGACGTCGGGGCGACAGGGGTCGCGAAGTGATGTCCGGGCGATGGGGGTCGCAGAGTGACTTCTGGCCCCTTGAAGAGTGATGAATATGCTAAGTATGGAAGCCAAGGGCCAACCCTTCGGGGGAAGGCCAAGGCCAACCCCAGAGGAAGGCTGAGAGAAGCCCTTAAGGGAGGCCGAGGCTGACCCCAAGGGGGATGCCAAGGCCGACTTCCTTCGGTAGACGCCAAGGTGCGCCGATGGGGGAAGGATGAAGTGCGACGGTCGGAGCATGATGAACAGTCATGCAAAGATGAGTTTCTTGGTGACGAAGTCACGTAGAAAAAGTGAGAAGTGCACGTGACTCGAGCGTGCACCTTTGACCGGTTGGAGGCGTTGAATGTTGCCTGTTGCTTGTGCGGACGTGTTGTGCGGATGTGTCATGCAAAATGGGACCTCCAGTGGGCATTTGGGTGCAACCAGAATAGGTTGGGAACAAGTAGCAATATGTTGGTATTGATTAAGTGTTAGGGAGCTAAATAGGGGGGGGGGGTTAGTGTGGTTTTGGGGGTTAAAATGTAATTTTGAAAAGTTAAGGGGCAAAAATATAATTTCAGAAAATATGATGAACGGGATGCATATCTTTATTAAGTAGCATCCTTTTGGTGATAATGAGGTGTTAGGGGGCTACATGGAGCGTTAGGGTGATTTTGGGGTCAAATTATAATTTCCCAAAGTTGAGGGGTCAAAATGCAATTTTGGAAACTTGAAGGGCCAAAGTGCAAAATTTGAAACTTTGCAAAAATGTGTCATAACCTGATGAAAATAGACCATGCACGATGGCCACCTCTTGCTTGCTATAATCTGAGTCATGGTTAGGAATTATAAAGTATTGGGGAGAAAAACAGAAATAAGAAGAAGTGAAGAACGACTGAAAACGTGCACAGTAGCAGCCATGGGAAGGAAGAAAAAAGAGAAGGAAAGAAAGGAAAAAAGGAGGAAGAAGAAGGAGGGGAAAGAAAAAAAAAGAAAGGATTGAATATGAACCCTAACAGGGTATGAATCTTGAACCCAATTTGTGAAATTGATTGAATTCGTTCAAGTTGTGACATAGATACATATATGTATACTCGGTTATGTATGAATATGATTGGGGATGAAGAAATTGGGATGAATTCTTGTTAGAATCATGACATAAGACCCTAAAACAACAAAGAAAGAGAAAACGAATTAGGGTTTTGAATTGGGCATGATTTCAAGGTGCGTGGGTGTGTATTTCAGTGTGTTTTAGTGTGTGTTCTTCAATTTGGTTAATGGGTTTGGATTCAATATGGTGTAATTGTGTAAATTAAAGGGGTTTAGGGTGTTAATGTGTAGTTTGTGATGTAATCAAGCGATTGAAATATGAAACAAATGAAAAATTCGTGCGAGATTGAAGGAGAAATGTGCCCAGGTGTGTGTGACGGCTGAAGGAGGAAGAAGATGAGTGTGTGTATCCAAGGTGAACTAGTGTGTGTTTCATGTGAATAGTGACTATTTTTGTCACTAAAGGTAGAAATTAGTTAAACAGTTTGTAATTAGAATTTTTAAAAATAGTTAAGTTTTGATTTAGCCAAAGTACAAAAATGAGACCCTAGTTATTTTTACGAGACCTGTATCGTGGAAAAATTTCAGATTTTTCCGAGATTGGAAAATGGGTGAACAGATGCGGGAAGTTTGAAACTTTATGGTGAAGTTAAAATATCAAGCGAATGTGGTTTTGAGCAAAAATTTTATGAGAAATTTGGGATACTGAGAAGTTTCATTTTATAATATTTTGGGTCATTCCGAAGTCGTTAGCTATTTTTGGCCGAACGGACTTTTAAGCGTTCGGTCCGAACACCGGTTCAGAATTTTCGGATAAAAAATTTTTAAAATTATTTTTAACTCAAAAATGATTTCACGATGCGTAAAATAGCA
Source organism: Escallonia herrerae (assembly GCA_033070095.1). NCBI lineage: Eukaryota > Viridiplantae > Streptophyta > Magnoliopsida > Escalloniales > Escalloniaceae > Escallonia > Escallonia herrerae. Next base: position 209,639 of record JAVXUP010001317.1, read on the forward strand.
TTTTAAAGTGGTTTTGAGATTTTATGGTGCCGGGAACCCTCAGGGGAGATTTTGGTAAATTGCCACCCAGAAAGGGGTATTTTGGTAATTTCTCGTTAAAAATTTTCCAAGGGACTTTTTAGTTCGGTAAGAGTTGTAAAACACCTGAAAGGTTATTTTGAAGCAGATTTGGGGTATTGGGGTGGTAGTGAACCCTCAGGGGGTATTTTGGCAATTTGCCGCCCAAAGGGATATTTTAGTAATTTGCCACGTTGGCACTAAAAATTTTAAAAACGTGCGTTACTAAGCGTCCAGAATGGTAAGAAGTGAGGAATGATGTTAATACATTGAACACGAGATGGTTGTTATCATTAATGCGTCGATAAGGCTAGGTTAAAGATCCAGTTATTGGATCGGGTTAACTAGCTGTCATAAAACGCAATGAGTGGTTAAAGGGGAAGGAGTAGAATAAGTTGTGCGTATATGTTGAATGATGTCTAACGAGCAGAATATTATTTGACTAGGTGATGCAGCTCGTTACGATTAGAGATTGCGAGTTACTTCAGCTATAAGCCACTTAGGTAAGGACAATGCGATTCGATATGCTAATTCATTATTCGATTAGCATGCCATGTTGATGACGTGTTGTTGGATTCTTGTCGTTATGATTGGACACCGGTAGTCATTGTGACCTGTATATGCATATTTGAATTGTGCTGTTGAGGACTTAGGGTAGAATAATTCCCTTAGTCCGCCTTGTTGATAGAATTTAACAAGGATGATGAGTGTCTTAGTATGCTATGATTCGATTTGATTAGCATACCTAAAGTTGATAATGATGTTGCGTAGGGGTTATCGTGTGACTGTTGTGAGTTGTCAGCGGTTATTGATAGCCGATATCTCTTCTCTTTGAGAACACCATTGAGGACTTGTGGCAAACTTCTCCTGAGTCCGCCCTGTTGTTAATGATGATGCTGTCGAGGTCGTTGCGTGTTATTGTGAAATGTCGGCACTTATTGGTAGTCGACATTTCTCTTATGTAAGAACATTATTGAGGGCTTCCGGCAATCTTTTTTCAAGTCCACCCTGTTGATGATGTTTCATTGAACTTTTGTTGTTAGGTCTGAACACCGATTGACCTTCTGATCCGGTATTCCTTGTGGAGCTGTGTTGTTGAGGACATAAGGTGGAATAAATTTTCCCTTAGTCCGCCCCGTTGATGAAGTCTTGATGCTTGGTTGTAACGTGGTTAGGGAAAGCACTCTAAATAAGTTCCCTGCTTGTTGACAGTGTCTCTTCTATCCCATAAAATGGGACATCAATATGAGGAGGATGGCCTGTGAAATATGATCACTGGTAAAGAGGATGTAGGGCGCGCAAGTCGAGTCTGTCGTGTCTGAGTTGCATTGCATTTGATTTTCTTTTGATGTTGATGATTTTAATGACTTGTATTCCGTTGATGCTTATCTTTTCAATTTCATGTGTTTAGTGTTCACTTGCATAGTCAGTCAGTCAGTCTTGTCCATGAGGAGGTGGCAATAATGTTATTCTGTTGGGCCTTAAAGCCGCTCAGTCTAACGAAAGAAAATTATCGTTTGCCAAGTTATGTTGATGCTGAAATTATTGACTACTCTTGATTCATTGCTATCATTGAGATGATTATTATTCCTCCGAATCTTCTGAATTATTTGTACACGATACTCCTCCTGTTGTCTTTACTAGGCTGCGCTCATGCCTTAAGTTGTATTGTGCAGGCTATAAGATTGATCAAGGAAAACCCTCTAGAAAAGAAAAGAGAAACAAGCTAGAAAAAGTTGAGCAAGGGGATAAATTGTGTGAGGTAAGCTGAAAATGGTGAGATAAAGATTGAGCTGCGGGACAGGTTGATAAGAGCCACACAACTACAGTCGTATATTAGGTTGTAACCATTCATGTTGTTTAGAGACTTGAAAGTCTTCCGCTGCAGTATGACGTATGGTTGTATGAAAATTTTTTGTAAGGACGCATTTTGGAGCGTCTATTAATGATGTATAAGTATGAGGATGTAGTTGCTCTGTAATTCACACAGGGTTTTGAATGTGATTATGGTCGATAACTCAGTCCGGTGACGTCACCTGGGCTGAGGGTGTCGCACTTTGTTACAGGTGTTGTTATGCCATCTCATGTATTTTGCTATTTTATAAGAGTAATACAACCTTTGAAGCCTTGGTGTTAGTGAAAAGTATCGCAATATCTTCCCTGCTATTTTCCTTTTCTTCCCACCTGTTGGTTTATACCTTGCGCGGTCACGAATTGGACACTCCTTCAAATTATTGTTCTCCTTCCAGAATAAAACACAATCATTATTGCATGCATCTATCTTCTTATACCCCAAATCGAGTTTCATCATCATTTTCTTAGCACTATAATACGTGTTAGGCAACTTTTCATCCATCTCGCAACATTTCTTTATTAAGATTCAAAAAACAATCAAAACCTTTATCACTTAGACCATACTCAGGCTTTATGTGTAGCATCCTTGTTATAGCAGATATCTTGGTCTGCTTTGTACTTCCTTTCCATATTGGCTCCTCAGAGTCTTTTAATAATTTATAGAACTTCTCAGCACTCGGGTTTGACTCTTCTTCCACATTAAGATTGTCATCATTAAAAAAGTTATCCCAGTTAATCCCACTAGGCCTAGATTCCATTACCATATGTTGATATTGAGAAAATCCCAGATCTCTAGGACTATCTTGTCTAACCTCAGTGGACACCTCAGCGGGCACCCTCAAAATTGGTTTCCCTTGTTGAATCCAATTTGTATAATCACTCATAAAACCTCTACGCAAGAGATCATAAGTTACATCGTCGGGCATTTTCCAACTTAACAACTGGCAATCATTGCACAGACATTTAATCGTATCGTTAATCATAAAGTCTCATTGATTCAAAGCGGAGAGAATAAACATGTTCACTCCCTGTCTAAACTCTTCCGATACCCTGATCCCACTTGGAGCAATCCTCCGTTGCATCCAACTTCGGTCCACAGATATGATATACTACTAAATGAACCTATACAGAATTGCAAAAACTTTCACATAGAGCGACAAAAGCAGAAATTTCATGTTTTATATAATTTTGCTATGATTGCTTATGTAGCATGCAAGGTTGAGGCATAACCATATAATGAGTGATGACAATCTTGTTCGCGAAAATTGTTTCTCAAATGAATGTAACTTGTTGTACTACAAGTGCTTCAAAGCCATCTAACAACACTGTTTACAGTTCTTCAAAATTAAAACTGCTGCATCAATTGAGATTCTTAACAATACTCTTGTATTGTTAGAAATCCCAAGAGATCAAACGTTCACACAGTTATCCTAAGAAATAAAACGTACACACAATTATCCTAAGAAATCAAATGTACACACAGCTATCCTAACAATAAACCTCAAGATCCTTTTCAAAACATGCCAATGAGTTCTAGCTCCTCTCGTTCTCCGTAGCTCCTTTTGAGCAGCTGTAGTAGCACATTTGCATAGACCTAAGCTGTGAGGTGGAGGCCAAAAAAATAAAGAAGGTATGTCTTCACAATGTGTTGTTGTGCGGTCATACAGGCAAAAAAAAAAGTAAAAAAAAAGGTGTTGTGTAACCAGCTAGTGCAACAAGGTGCAGAACCAGTGATGACACACTTAACCTTTATGACATTATGGTGACAAGAACTGCAAGAATCTGACTTAAGAACTTTTAAGATAATTGACATGAAAAACAATTGCATGTGAGGAGGCTTTTGCCTATGCATGTGAGGAAGCTTGCTGCTCCATTTAGGCAGAGTGAAGAGAAAGCTAGTCTTTTTTGTGGCTACTAAAGAAGATTGGCTCCATTTGGTAACACTGGATTTTTTAGTTTTTTCTTCAATTTTGTAAATTGGAGAAAATAAACGCTTTTGGCACACAAGTTTTCCTTTTTTTTTCCTTCAGTTTTAAAAATCAGTTTTTAAAACAGGGCTGTTTTTTAAAACTCCAAAAAGGAGTTTTCGATTTTCAGTTTTGGTTTTTATTTTGAGACCACCACCACCAACCCCTCCCACCGCTGGCGACTGGCAGCCTCCTCCGGGGGCGATAGCCACCACCGGCAACCACCGCCCACGTCTGGCGACTGCCAGTAGCCACCAGCTACTGCCAGTGACCACCGCGGGCGGTCGGCCACCACCAGTTTTTGTAAAAAAAAAAAAATTAAGCTGGTTTTAGTTTTTATTTTTTTTAGAAACAGAAAACCAAAACTGGAAGTGTTACCAAACGCTACCTTAGTGTCATGGGTGCAATCAAGATTGTCATGTTGGAATCTACAGACTCATGTAAACTATAGTGTTGGAATTCACATATTCTCATCCATGTCAAGTCTTCCTCATATATAAGAAAAGAGGAAATGGAAAAAGAAAGGATTGCTTCTTCTCTTTTTTTTTAGCCCTGTTTTTGAAGAAACATTAACATGCGAGTCACTGAGTCGATAGTTCATATCTAGCCTCTGCATACACTACGCGCCTAAGTCGTTATGCATGTATTTGCAGGTGAAAGCACATGCTGCTGAGGGTTTGCCAAAGCTAGCCAACCCACAATTGGCTAGTCAGATAGTGCAGCGTTTTATGCGTCACGTGATTTATTGGCCCTACGAAGGTCAACTACTAATTTGGAGGCTCTAAGATCTTGCCTAATTTTTTGGTGCTCTAAGTTGCCACTGCATCCATTGACACGCAAAACCAGTCACTATTTGGTTGGTGACGAACTCAGTACTTGTGTAATCTAGCTGTGGAACTCCATACACGAGATAATGTCCCCCTGATCCAGCAAGAAACTGCTGGATCAGTGGAACATTATCTCGTGTCAACAGCAGGAAAATGTGACCACTTTATCTCTACAACTTTAACATTGAAGTGTTTCTTTGAAGAAGGGTAAGTTTTAATTAAGGGTTTAACATTGTAAAGAGCAATTCGTACCAAGGGACATAACAATGAAATCAAATTACACAGTTTTTCATGCTCAAATCTTTTAATTATTTTCTAATTTGCAAAACGAATTTAGAACCTAAATCAAGAACATAAAAAAAGGAAGATTACAGTGGGCTTGAGTAACAGACCTGGTGCTACGAAGATGGTAACCATAGGCAGTGAACGTGTGCAGATTGCGGTGGCCGGATGACAGTGGGCTTGGCGACAGCGTAGTGCGCAATAGTGGCATTGTCGGCTTCGCAGAGCGATGGTCTTCACGGCTGTCGGCATCGGCATCGGTTTTTGCACGGCCGCATCAGTGGCTACGTGGTCTTTGCAGGGAGGTAGGCTTGGGCGGCTGCACAGTGGTTGGGACAGAGGGGGAGGCTGCAAGGAGGCAACAATTCGGGTAGCGAGAGAGAGAGAGAGAGAGAGAGAGAGAGAGAGGAGAGAGAGATTAGGGTAAAGTGACAAAATAATTATATAACTTTTCATTTAGCGACGGCCGAAACGGTAGCTAAAGTGGTCGTTAATTTTAGCGACTGCGCTAACAGTCGCAAAAATTGATCGCTAATTTTAGCGACTGCAAAAGCGGACGCTAAAATCAGTAGCTAATTTTAGCGACTGCATTAACGATCGCTAAAATCGATCCTTAACTTAACGATCATTGCTAATTTTAGCGACTATAGCATCCGTTGCTAAAAGCGGTCGCTAATATTAGTGGCTGTCGTGATGGTCGGTATATGTGGTCGCTAATATCCATGCCAACTTTTTTGTTGACACCGCCAGAAAATGTGTACACTTTGCGACCGCTTATAAGAGCAATCGCAAATGCGGTCGCCAAAGTATGGTTTAGCGATCGCAAATGCGGTCGCCAAAGTGCTGTAGCTAAAGCCTCTATTTCTTGTAGTGGAAAGCATGATGAAACACGAGAGAAAGGACATGACCCTAGAAGATTTCATAGTGAACATTCATATTAAGAAAAAAAATAAGAGTCACGAGAAAGCTGCTAAGGCCAAGGAATTTACTTCGAAGGCCAACTTTATTGAGTAAAGGCATGACAAACCACATGGGAACCACAATAGGCAGAACAACAGATTTGGTCGTAGGCCCACCCATGGACAAAAACCCATACCTAATCACTTTAAGCCCTAAAGTTATAATATTAAAAAGAAAGGTGATTGTTTTGTTTGTGGCAAACCAGGTCACTATGCTGTATAGTGCGGGAACAGAAAAGGAAGCGGCGATCGTGCCCCTCCAAGGGCTCACCTAGCTGAGGTGATAGATGTCCTTGTTGCAGTCGTTTTTGAGGCAAATATTGCGACAAAGAGAAAAGCTAGGGCGGTAGACTCTGGAGCTACAGAGTTACCAAGCATATCTATGGTAACAGAAGTGCCTTTATCTCCTATACTCCAGTAGAGGAAGGAGACGAACAAGTGTTAATGGGTGACTTCGTCCCACACTGGTGATTAGCAAAGCGAAAGATAATATAAAGCTTACCTCCGGGAAGATCCTCTATCTCTATATTTTTTATGTCCAGCATGTGACACAAGTTCGTTGGAACCTTGTGTTTGTCTCTTTGCTTGGAAAGTAAGAGTGAAAGTCATCTATGAATCTGATAAAGTTGTGATGACTAAGAATGTGATGTTTGTGAGAAAAGGGTACTTTGGTAAGGGTTTGTTTCTATTGAATGTTTTTGAAGTCATTAATAAAAATGCTTCATCTGCTTATTTGCTTAATTGCTTTGATTTATGGCATGCTAGGCTTAGGCTTGGACATGTGAACTATCCTTATATCAAGAAAATGAAAAAGTTGGGAAATCTAACTAACGTAACAATTTTCGAACACGAAAAAATGTTAAATATGTGTGGAAGCAAAAATAACTAAGAAATCTCATAAACCCATGTTCGAAAGAGAATCGTAACTCCTTAGTCTTATTCACTCAGAGTTGGTAGATTCTAAAAACTCAATGTCTAGGGGTGGCAAACGGTATTATGTTTCCCTTATAGATGATTTTTTCCGATATACCCAAGTATACCTACTTCAAAATAAAAAAAGAGGAAAAATTCCTAACTTATAAAGCTAAAATCAAAAGGTTAAGGTCTAATAGACGGGGTGAAATGATTCTGATCCATTTAGTCGTTATTATGAATACCAAGGAATCATACACGAGGTAACACCTCCATATTCACCAGAATTTATTGGTGTAGCTGAAAGGAAAAATTGAACACTAAAGGAAATGATGGATGCGTTACTCATTAGTGCTGGTGCACCCCACAACATGTGTGGGGAAGCAATCTTATCTGCTTGTCATGTCCAGAAGAGAATAATATTCAAGCAAACTGGCAAGATGCCCTATGAGCTTTGGGAAAATAGAATTTCAAATCCTAAGCACCTGAAAGTATGAGGGTGTCTAGCCAAGGTTATGCTTCCTGAACCCAAAAAGAGGACATTAGGATCTTGAACTTCGGATTGCCTAATTATTGGCTATGTTTTCCATAGCACCGTATATAGGTTTCAAGTCCTCAAAAATGACATCTTAGATTCAAACACCATAATCGAATCTAAAGATGCTTAGTTCTTTGATAATGTGTTTCTACTTAAAAAAAAAAAGGTTAATAAACAAATCTCTGAAAAGGAACCTGAGCTTAAAGCTAATGAAGGTACAGTGATTGAAATCAGAAGAAGTAAAAGACAAAGAAAGGAAACAATCCTAGGAGAGGACTTTACACATTCCTCTTGGACGATGATCCTCTATTCTTTAAAGAGGCTATAAACTCTCTTGAAGTTTTTTTTGGAAGGTAGCTATAAACAGTGAAATCGAATTTATAATGTCAAATCTCACATGGGAATTGGTAGACCTATCACCTAGAGCTAAACCAATTGAGTGCAAATGGATTTTCAAAAGGAAAATGAGACCTGGTGATACAATAGAGAAATTCAAGGCCAGGTTGGTTGCGAAGGGCTATACTCAAAAGAATGACCAAGATTACTTTAACACATACTCACCTGTGGTAGAACTTCATCCATTCAAATATTAATTGCTTTAGTAATGGTGCATAAGCTAATCATACATCAAATGTATGTTAAAACTGTGTTTCTCAATGGAGAGCTTAAGGAAAAAATTTGTATGCATCAACTAGAAATGTTTGTGACCCTAAGTAATGAAAAGAAAGTTTATAGACTTGTTAAATCCCTTTACGATCTTAAACAATCCCCTAAGCAATGCCATGTTCTTTCCATGGCATTGATTTCAAGAGTGGAATTGAATCTAAAAAGCAAAAGTCTGGGTGGGTTGGGGAGAAAATCTTCTTCTGAAATATATGAAGTCTTATCTACGCGATTACAATACAGACAAGTAGATGGTCCCTTCCGAGTACCCAGAAGCCTACTCTAGAAGATGGTTAAGAATGTAATTACCATCATTTCCTAAAAGCAAATAAGGGTGCTGAAAGCCTGGTTGCGGGGTTGAGGTTCACCTTATATTCCCTCCAATGTGATTCTTCTCCTTGCAGTGTGGAAAGAGTACGCCGCCCTTAAAAGAAAGGTAATGAAATTGAGCTTTCTTGGTGATGTGAGCACATATGGATCCCCATAACCAACTAAAGGGTAGTGCCAATTAGAAGAAGAGATAGCCTGGGTTTTGAACCTAGGGAATCTCGAATGGGACAGAGCAAGTCACATTTCCACGGATCTATGTTTCATAATGTGGTGACCTCAAATGGCTTTTCTATAAATGAAGCTGATAAATGCATTTACTACAAGTTTTCTTATAAAAATTCTAGAGTTATTATATGCTTTTAGTTGGATGACATGCTCATTATAGGAACAAGCATTAAAGTAATCAATGAAACCAAAAACTTCCTCTCTTCTATGTTTGACATGAAAGACTTAGGTGAGGCAGACATTATTCTTGGAATTAAATTGAATAGAGTAAGTAATGGCTATACAATTTCTCAAGAACATTTTGTGGAAAAAGTGTTAGCACTCCGTATGTTTCTAGTATTCAATTGAAAAAAAATAAAGATTGTGCTGTATCTCAGTCTAAATATGCTCAAATAATTGGTAGTCTCATATACTTGATGAATAATACTAAACCCGACATAGCATATGCTGCAAACAGACTTAGTTAATTCATGCATAGTCCTAGTAAGGATTAGTGGACTACTAATGTAGAGTGCTTAAACAACTGGAAGGCACCATAGACTATTCTCTATGCTTTTGTGGATTTTCTATATTATTAGAATGATATTGTGATGCTAACTGGATATCTCATGTAAATGAGACAAAATCCACTAGTGGGTATATTTTTACTCTAGAAGGAGGAGCAGTTTCTTGAAAATCTTCCAAGCAGACTTGCACAGCTCGGTCTACAATGGAATTCAAGTTTATTGCCTAGAAAAGTTAGGTACTGATGCAGAGTGGCTCAGAAACCTACTTGCAGACATCCCTTTAAGGATGTGACTAGTTTTATCTGTGTTGATGCTATGTGATAGTTAGGCAGTGATAGCCGCGCTAAGAACAAAGCCTATAATAGCAAGTGTAGACATACAACTAGGACATAACATTATGTGGTAGCTACTGAATGATAGGATTATATCCCTCAATTGGTGAAGTCAGAGTTGAACTTGCCTAATCCTCTGACAAAACCACTAAGCATAAAGATAGTGAGAAACACATTAAGAGGAATGTGACTTATGCCTAGCTAGAACAGAGGTCAACAATGATGGGAACCCAACCTAAGTGAATGGTGATCCCAAAAATTAGGTTCACATGGGTAATAACAAGCCACTGGTTAATCAGTTGAGACACGATTCAAATTTTATAGTGACAGTCCATTCTTGTGGTGTAGGATAGTGTATAAGTGCAATGTTAGAGGTTGAGCATTAGCTCCTAATAAAATCCATAGCCCAAGATGGGTGGTGTGTTGGATTCAATACACACTTGATGGATTCACCTATATGAGTATCGAGGTTAGGCCGCCTCCACAAGAGCTTAGGCAGGTTATCTATAGCACTCATGATATCCAGGTATGGTGCATTGCCAAAACATGCCAAAACCCGCCAAACCGCGATGAACAACTTTGTTTAGAGTTTGTAGTGTGGGTGACATGTACTCCTGGTCCACAAACAGGAAGGAAGTTCATAAATACTTTAAACTTTACCAAGTTCCTGTGGATCAAGTCTTATCAACCCTATGTACTGGTTCATAGTCTGAAAGACACTGTGGCTTATGCTTTTATCACCACTCCGGTCCTTTACTTTTGTCTTTGAAATATGTAGGGGATTGTTGTAGAGGATTGTTAGCAGACGAATCTAGAATTGATTATGTCTGTCTAAATTAATTAGCCGTTTTATTTCTTGAGATACATCCCGAAATTAAATTATCATTTGTCCAAATTAATTAACTGTTACCAATTGTTTACCTTATTTAAGCGGTTGACTTCTGCCACTTAACATATTTACCCTGTTTACCTTATTTATGCAGTTGACTTTGTTTGCCATATATATGTTGCCTGTTCTCTCAATATAAAAGGATGAGCTTTTCTCTCATTTAAGCACACTGAAAGCCATCAGAGCTCTATTCGTCCCTCTTTATACATATTTTTGCTCTCTTATATTTTCGATAGCAAAAGCAAGCAAATAGTTCTTCTCTCATTTAAAACACCATTGGAGAAAAAACAACGGATGACTCCGTTGTGAATTTGCTAACGGTTAATGAACGTAAAAATCATTACCATTGTGCTAAATTCTGGAAGAGGCATCATGGCTTCTTCCCTTGTGATCTCCGGGAGGTGCTTGTGTGTTCATTATAAATACCCACATAGACAATTCAGTTGCATATACAAAAGTATTATGTTTCTAAAACTTCAGAATATTCTCTTAATCTCTCAAAGTCGATCTACATTTGTTTCATAAAGATATTTTGGAGCGATATTGCTAATCACAGTTCTTCTCAAGCTTTGTTGTATCCCGCGAACGAATTTGCCTACATGCAACCCATTAGCAAACTCTTTCTTGAGTGGGGGTAAATAACGTTCTAAACAAATTGTCTTTAGATATGCCTCGTAAGCCTTTTTCGTTTCCATTTCCTAACAATTTTTCCAAAAAGTTTAGAACAATATCTTGAAGAGAATGGAAGCGGCAACTAGTGCCTCTATCAAGATGATGAATCAAGACCTCATCAAGTTGGATCAATTTGATGGTAGCAATTTTGGTTTTTGGCAAGACAAAGTCAAATTCATACTCACGGCATTAAGGATTGTCTACATTTTAAATTGCGAGCCATTTCGGAGCACAGTGATAATGGTAGTGAAAATGAAAAGAAGGAATGACAAAGGAGAAACGATGATGAAGTTATGTGTCATGGCCATATTCTCAACGCACTTTTGGATCGTCTTTACAACTACTACAAGTCAATTGATCCGGCTAAAGAAATCTGGAAGCCGTTGGAGTACAAATATAAAGTTCAAGAAGAAGGTACAAATAAGTTCTTAATTTCTGAGTATAATGATTTTACCATGATAGACGGCATACTAATTCTCCACCAATTTCACGAATTGCAAGATATTGCAAATAAAATTTGCAAACTTGATGCAAAACTTCCGGAATCTTTTCATGTTGGTATGATAATTGCAAAGTTACCACCATCTTGGAAAGACTATAGGAAGAAATGAGAGAAACTTCAGAAACCTCATTGTATAGAGAAAAATTTTACTTTGGAGGAACTTCAGAAACATCATTGTATAGAAGAGGAATCTCGTAATAGAGATAAAAAGGAAGAAACTGAATTTAATTCCAAAGTGAATTACGTTGATGCTGCTAATGGAAAATCATTTCATGCTCTCCAAGTTAAGAAAGAAGACAACATGTTTAAGAAGAACACCAATCACAATAAGAACAAAAACAAGAGTACATGTCATGTTTGCAGAACGAGCGGCACTATGGACGAGAATGCCACATCAAAAGTGTGGAAAAAGAGCCACCTATGAGTCCGTAAACATGGTCAAGGAGAATCTAGTAGCCATGGTACCGAAATTAATATTGGTGATTCATCTTTGAGTTCTGAATGGTGGTTTGATTCGGGAGCCACAACCCACATTTGCAAGAACAGATCTCCTTTCAAGACCTATGAAGAATTGCCTAACAATCAAGAGGTCCAAATGGGAAATCTAGCGAGGGCAAACGTAGTTGGCAAAGGCAACATGGAGTAAAGCTCACATCTGGAAAGACATTGGCTCTTCTTAATGTTCTACATGTCCCTGATATTAGAAAGAATTTAGTTTCCATTAACCTTGTTTGTAAGAAAGGTTTTCATGTTCTTTTTGAGTCCCACAAGTTAATCTTGTCAAAGAATGGAAACTTTGTCAGAAAAGGATATGGTTATAATAGTGTAATACTCTGAACTTTAGGAGCGGGGTAAAATAACGATCGGTACTCCGAAAAATAAACGGGTGATAATGTTGAGCAATACTTGAGTGTTAGTGGAGTATTGATGGTTAAAAGAATTTTGGCGTTTTGAGGTAATTATACAAAAAATTAGGATTATTTTGAAATTATGAAAATTTTGGGGTTCAATTTGCAAATTTTTGAAAGTATGCCTAGGTGTCAAATTTTAAGGAAAAGAAGCCTAACCTAATGCCACCTCTGGCCATTTCGTTGATAACTCATGAAATTGGGTTATAAAATAATGGTTTAGGGAATATTACAAAAGGAAGCAAGAATAAAAAAAAGAAAAGAGAAAGGATAGATAAACAGTAAAGAGAAGCCGAAACAGGGCAGCCGCGGAGAGGAAGAACAATGGGAGAGAGAAGAAGAATTCGGGCCATTCTTCAAGAGGTAACCCCGTAAAACTTTAGTAGGTGTGCTGTACTTGGCCAAATCGAGTAGACGAGCCCTGAAGGTATCTCTACTCGGCCAAGCCGACAGACGAACAAGGCCTCTACTCGGCCAGACCGAGTAGACAAGCCCTAAAGGTATCTATACTCGGCCAAGCCGAGCAGACGAAGAAGGCCTCTACTCGGCCAGCCCGAGTAGACGAGCCCTTAAGCTATCTCTACTAGGCCAAGCCGAGCAGACGAATGACCTTGAGGCCTCTACTCGGCCAGCCAGAGTAGATGAGCCCTTAAGGTACCTCTATTCGGCCAGTTCGAGTAGGCAAGCAATCAAAGAAATCTCTACTCAACCCAACCTAGTAGAGAAGCTTCTCAAGATGGGAAAATCTGTAGGAACGATAATTCCATATTTTTCTTCAGGAAAGAACATGGAATGGTGGGCAAATGATATGGGAGAAAAATACCACCTTAGAAAAGGTGACACGTGTCACCATCTCAGGCCCTCGAAACTGCCACACCGCTAATGGAGAAGTGGGAAGTGGTAACCACCCACCTTCCCACCATTTACTTTATCCATTATGACAATAATCCCTACTTAAAGGCAGTAACTACCCACTAATGAGATTAACCTCCCTTTTATCTGGTAACTCCCAAATTAAAGGGAAAGTAACTACCATTAAGGGAGGACTCTATAAAAGGAAAAGGGAAATGGAAGGGAAGGTAGGTGAATGAATCTGAGTTTACACTAAATCCATCTTAAGCATTTTCTGACTTAAGCATCGGAGAATTCCCGCCGGAAACCCTTCCGGCGAGTTACCGGTGTTGTCTTTGCTGTGCAGGTCTGTTCACGAAGTGAGTTCCAGATTTCATCCACAACATTTGGGCGCCATCCGTGGGACTGGTCTAGCCATGCTATCATCCCTATGGATCTCAAGACATTGTCATCCTACGGCGTTACTGAGACAGCCAATGGGATGGCTCAGCTGATGTCACAGGTTGGTTTCTTCTCCTCCTCTTTGAATGTTTCATTGGCCCTAACTGTCTTGCAGGCTATGGCGCAGGTGCAGATTGGCGTAGAGAAATTGATTGCGGAGGACAAAGTGCTGGATGAAGAGAAGAAGAGAGTAATGGTGGAGAACAACTTTCGCAGGGAGGCCGAGAAGAAAGTTGAGGACTTGAGCAAGAAGGTGGAGCAATTGGAGCTGGGTAACACCGGATTGACTGCCAAGAACGCTGAACTTCCAGCTTGAGTTCATCATTTAGAAGCCGAGAAATCAGCAGTTTCTCTCCAAGCTATGCAACAATTCAAGAGGTCTAAGGCTTTCATAGACCAACGCTACCGAGATTCAAAAGGGGCACTTGTACACGGCTATAACAAGTGCAAGAATGATGTCTCCAAAGATCATCCTGATCTTGACATGAGTATCTATGAGCACAAGTTTGCCCGAGAGATTGCTGCTGAAAATGAACGTCGGACTGAAGAAGCTGAACGGAGGAAGGCTGCTAGTTCCCAGACGCATACTAGTCCTTCAGTTAGCCATAGTTTGGGTGTATCCGGATCAGCCTCTAGGACTATTTTGAGGCAAGAGCAATCTGCGATTGAGGAATGTCCTCATGAAGCAGGGCAACAAGGAGATGTTGCTGAATAGACTAGGATTTCCTTGTCTATTAGGTTAGTCCTTATTGTACTCTTTTCTATGGCCTTGGAGCCTATTGCGTAACTGTTTATTTCTAATGCAATCAAGGTCTACTTTTTGCAGGAATCTGTTTCCATTTCCATTTTTAACGAATAGAGTTACATCAATGTCTGAGCAAAGTCAAGACTGAAATGAATAAGACTGGACTCTGCTAGGCTGTATAAAGTCGTAGAGTCAGAAGAACAATCTAAAGCATGAGAAAGCTCTAAAACACGATGCTAGGCTGTATAAAGCCGTAGAGTTAAGAACAATCTAAAGCATGAGCAAGCTCTAAAACAGGACAAGGAGCGATGGCCCCCCTCAGTCTTGCTCATGCGTAGCAGCGTCTTCAGTTCGCTGCATTCCATGTTCGAGGTATCGCCTTGCAGTCCGTGTGCTCTAACTGATAGGCGCCTAGGCCTCCCAACTCGACCACCCTATAAGGACCTTCCCAGTTCAGTGCTAATTTGCCAGCCGCTTCGCACGGAGCCAAAGCCTCTATGCGGCCCAAGACCAAGTCACCTACTCGGAATGTACGATGCCTGACTCTCTGGTCATAAAATTTGGATACTCGATGCTGGTAGGCTGCGAGGCGCATTGCTTCTTGTTCACGATGCTCGTCGAGGAGGTTAAGGTTAGCTCGGAGAGCTTCCTCATTTTGGATAAGATCGTGGGTAGCCAGCCGAAAAGATGGCAATCCTACTTCAACGGGAATGAGTGCCTCTATCCCAAATGATAAATTGAAAGGAGTGTCGCCCGTAGGGGTTCTCGTCGTCATGTTGTAGGCCCAGAGAATTTTGGGTAATTCATCTACCCATTGTCCTTTTGCACCGCATAGCTTGTTCTTTATCACTTAGAGAAGTGTTCAATTCGTAACTTCAGTCTGCCCATTTGTTTGTGGGTGTGCCACAGAACTAAAACGTTGCTCAGTGGTTAGGTTGGTACAAAATGTCCGAAAGGTGGTGTTGTCGAACTGTTTTCCATTGTCAGTGACGAGCACACGCGGGATTCCAAAGCGACAAACAACCACACGCCAAAATAAGTCTTCACATTTCTTTTCGGAGATTGTAACCAGAGCTTCGGCTTCAACCCACTTAGTGAAGTAGTCGATTGCCACAATGACAAACCTGTGTTGAGCTGTAGTCAGAGGGAAAGGGCCCATGATGTCCATTCCCCACATGGCGAATTGTATGGGGCTGCTCAATGACGATAGGGACTTGCTGACTGTCTGGGGATTGAGGAGAAGCGTTGGCAAGCGCCACACCTCCTCGTGTATTCCAAGGCATCGCGGTGGATAGTCGGCCAGCAATATCCGTGACGAATTATGTCTGACCAAGATGAAGAACACGTTTCTGAGCCAGATGTCGAATCTCAAGAGATTTTAGAAGAAAACTAGAAAAGTTTTGAAGCTTACTTGAAAAGAGAGACGATCTTCAAACAACAAGAGAGTTTTCTTCAAAGCACCGATCTCCCTCGCTCTCAAACACTTTGTGAGGAATGAAACGAAGTGTGATGGATGTAAAGAAGTCTACTACTAATATAGGAGCAACAGATCCATCCAATGGATGAGATCTTGTAACTATTAAAGTACCCTAGACACATGGCATGCATCTAACAATGTAACCGGGGGGAAAATTTACCCATTTACCCCATGACGATACCTACATCAAAGCTGAATGGACGAGCTATTATGGTCCCAGACTCTACCGAGCAGACAAGCACATGGGACCACACGCCTCTACTCTAGCTGAGTATACGAGCTATTATGGTCCCAGCCTCTGCCGAGCATACGAGCGCATGGGACCACACGCCTCTACTCTAGCCGAGTAGACGAGCTACTCTGGTCCCAGCCTCTGCTGAGTAGACGAGCGCATAGGACCACACGCCTCCAGTCTAGCCGAGTAGATGAGCTACTATGATCCTAGCCTCTGTAGAGCATACGAGCGCATGGGACCACACGACTCTACTCTAGCCGAGTAGATGAGCTACTCTGGTCCCAGCCTCTACCGAGCAGACGAGCGCACTGGACCACACCCCACCGCCAAGCAGACGAGTACATTGGATCACACCTCTGCCACAGGCCGGCGTACATTGCTACTCGGCCAGACCGAGTAGACGAGCCTTGAAGGTATCTCTACTCGGCCAACCCGAGCAAACGAACAAGGCCTCTACTCGGCCAGACCGAGTAGATCAGCCCTGAAGGTATCTCTACTCGGCCAAGCTGAGCAGACGAACAAGGCCTCTACTCGGCCATACCGAGTAGACGAGCCCTGAAGGTATCTCTACTCAGCCAAGCCGAGCAGACGAGCCCTGAAGGTATCTCTACTCGGCCAAGCCGAGCAGACGAACAAGGCCTCTACTAGGCCAGACCGAGTAGACAAGCCCTGAAGGTATCTCTACTCGGCCAAGCCGAGCAGACAAAGAAGGCCTCTACTCGGCCAGCCCGAGTAGACGAGCCCTTAAGGTATCTCTACTCGGCCAAGCCGAGCTAACGAACGACCTTAAGGCCTCTACTCAGCAAGCCCGAGTAGACGAGCCCTTAAGGTACCTCTATTCGGCCAATTCGAGTAGGCAAGCAATAAAAGAAATCTCTACTCAACCCAACCTAGTAGAGAAGCTTCTCAGGATGGGAAAATCTGTAAGAACGATAATTCCATATTTTCTTTAGGAAAGAACATGGAATGGGGGCAAATGATATGGGAGAAAAATACCACCTTAGAAAAGGTGACACGTGTCACCATCTCACGCCCTCAAAACTGCCACACCACTAATGGAGAAGTGGGAAGTGGTAACCACCCACCTTCCCACCATTTACGTTATCCATTATGGCAATAATTCCTACTTAAAGGCAGTAACTACCCACTAATGAGAATAACCTCCCTTTTATCTGGTAACTCCTGAATTAAAGGGAAAGTAACTAACCATTAAGGGAGGACTATATAAAAGGAAAAGGGAAAAGGAAGGGAAGGTAGGTGAATGAATCTGAGTTTACACTAAATCCATCTTAAGCATTTTCTGACTTAAGCATCGGAGAATTCCCGCCGGAAACCCTTCCGGCGAGTTACCAGTGTTGTTTTTGCTGTGCAGGTCTATTCACGAAGTGAGTTCCGGATTTCATCCATAACAAGGTGTGTAATCTGGGTGGGTATGGTATATTAATGTGTTCGTGAAGCTGGGGGGGATTATGTTGGTGGCAAATGGTGAATTGGGTGGTCAGTGTGTGTTTTTGGCGTAGACTGCGTGGGTTCTTGGCTGTGCAGTGTGCTGTGTATGTTTATATGTGCAGTTGGTGTGTACGGGGAAGACAGACGAAAGGGGACAGGGGAAGCAACAATATGGCTGCTTCTATGGCTGAGCCAAGTGTGTGTTTTTGCGACTGTGAGGGGTGGATATGTGCTTGTTTCAGTGTGCTTCAGTGTGTGTGTGTGTGTGTGTGTGTGTGGTAAACTGTGTGTGATCATGTATGTAAATGGTGTAATTGTGTATATAAGTGGGTGTTATGTGTGTGATTGGGTTTAAAGTGTGTGATTTAGGTGTATAAGGGTGTACTCGGGAGTGGTAGTGTGTGTATAATGTGTGTGCAAGAGTTTATATCTCGGTTGAATGGAGGTTGAAGAAAATGTGTGTGAAAAAGGTGAAGTACTACGTGTTTTAATGTGGATCGTGAGTGTAGTTGTCGCTAAAGACAGAAATTAATTTAGACAGTTCTTCTCCAAATTATTATAAATAGTTAGGACCAATATCAGACAAAGTGCAAAATAGTAACCCCCACTAGTTCTATGAGACGTACTCTCTGGATTTTTTTTGGGAATTTCAGTATCCGCAAAGGATGCTAAATTAGGGCATTGATTAAACAGAAATAGTGAATTATTTAACCTAGTAAACCAATTTATTTTAATCTAAAACTTTTGTGAAAATCTTATTTTACTGATTTGTTGCATATTCTAAAATTTCTGGTCTTTCTGAGGCCGATAGGTATTTTTCGCGAAATTGCCATTTTAGCGCTTAGTCCGGACACCACCACGGGATTTTCGGACGAAAATTTTCTAAAATACTTTTTAACCCAAAAATGACTTCAGGATGCTTAAATAGTATTTTAAAGATGTTTTTGAGGTTTTTCCGATGTCGAGAATCCCCAGGGGTATTTTGATAATTTGCCACCCCGAAGGGGGTATTGTGATCGAAGAAAGGTATTTTTGTGTAAATTGACATACAATAAGGTTATGTTAGTAATTTTACTTACGAGAAGGGTGTTCTCGTGATTTAGGCAGGAGAGGTGAAAATTTGCAATTTTACACGAGGCCGGGGGTATTTTGGTGATTTCACTCACTTGGGAGAAATTCAACAGTCAGGCATGATAGAGCGTCAGGATTTAACACCCGCATGGTTTATTGTTTAGGATTTCATAGCCAAGAGTCAAGACCGACTTTTGAGAAAGTAGCAGAACCGGTTGTCAAGTCAAGTAAGTACTCCTGCCATGTTCCTCCGTACAATCTATTTTCTAATATATGTGTATGCATATACACGACTTTACCAAATGGAAGTTTAAAAGTATTTGTTATACTTTTTCTTGTGAAAATGGTTGATGAGAAATGGAATTAAAATGGCCATGGTATGTGTTATGTTGTTTGAGAACGCCGTGTGAATCGTGGTACAGTATTAAAAGGTTAATATCAGTTGATGTGCACCATATCCACGGGAGAAAGTTTGATTCCAGGTCCTGATCAATGGGACCATACGTTGGCTCACAGTACTATTGCATCGTGGTTATTCGCCCCTGCATCCACAATATTATTTATCCTTGGTGCAGGAGGGATTTTGGGTCCTAGTCAGTGGGACCAAACGCTGACTGCAGCATTCCTTGGAAAAGTGAGTTGGAGTTTCATTCGATGTCAAATACCGTTACGGAATTGTTGTATGATCGTGTTGAAAGATTTTTCTGCAAGCATGATTTGCTTATTAAAGTATATATATGTAGAGTCACTCATGTGGAATCATTTCCAGTTTTGAAACGAAGAATCCATGGCATGTTTATTAAACCCCAAAAACCTATTTTAGGAACATGTGTGCGTACATGCTGGGCTCTCGCTCATTCTTTTATTTTCCAGGTGATAAACGAGCAACACGAGGGAAGGGTGCCAGCTTAGGTCTCTTCAAATGCTTCATAATTATTGGCGACATGTAATTAAAGGTTTTGATTCAATTATTGAGGAATTTCTAAGGCTCTTAGTAGCCAATTAATTGTTTAGATTTTAGTAGTTGGATTAAATTATGAGTACATGTCATAGTAGGCCTGGCAGAGCCCTGGGTGGAGGCTTAGTGGGCCTGCGGCCGGTCACGGACCTGGCTCACGGGCTCACTCGTGGGTTCGGGTCATGACATATAGGATGTTCAAACTCAGTCTTAATAAAATAAATTAATGTTTCTTCTTTTTATATTGTTTTGCCTTTTAATCTTTGGCATAGTAGATTAGCACATTTAAATTACATTAGAAACAGGATGCATCTAGGTTTAATATCATATTCTCACGTTAGTACTGATAAATGTGAAGTATTTATTAAATCTAAAATGACGAAGAAACCTTTTAAAAGTATGGAAAGGAAATCCGAACTTTTAGATTTCGTATATTCAGATATATGTGAATGAAATGGTTTAATAACTAGAGGTGGTAAGGGATATTTCATCACATTCATTGATGATTGCTCTAGGTATACTTGCGTGTATCTTATGAGAACTAAAGATGAGGCCTTTGATATGTTCAAAACCTATAAGTCCGAGGTAGAAATCAACTCAATAAAAAGATTAAGACTTTTCGAACTAATAGAGGTTTAGAATATTTTCCAAATGAGTTCAATGCCTACTGTGAAGAGCACGGCATTATACATTAAAAGACTACCTCTTATGGTTTAGCTGAAAGAAAAAATCATTTGTTAGTAGAAATGACTAATTGTATGATTATGAGTGTTGGCTTACCTTTAAACTTGTGGGGAGAAGCTTTGTTGACTGCTTGTCACGTGCCTAATAGGATCCCCACTGGGAAATCTGATAAGACTCCCTATGAATTTTGAAAAGGTAGGAAACCTAATCTAGATTATCTAAAAGTGAAGGGGTGCTTAGCATACTATAGAGTTCCGGATCCTAAAAGAACTAAATTAAGACCGAGAGCTCTTAAAGGAGTTTTTGTTGGATATTCACAACACGGTAAAGCCTTTAGGATTCTTGATTTGGAATCAAACATGATAGTTGAATTTAGAGATGTAACATTCTTTGAATGTAAGTTCATCTTAGATTTTGGAGGCGAAAGTTCTAAATCATATTTAGTATCTAATTCAAGATTGAACAAAATTTTGACGTAGACAATTCAATGGTTCTTAGTGAGGAGCCTAAGAGGATTCAAAAGCATAAGAAAGGAAAAGATTTAGGTAAAGATTTTATCTCACTCAATTCTGTAGTTTTCTTAGTTGATGGATGTCAAAAAATAGTATATAATCAGACTCCTATTGTTCTTAGCTTTGACAGTGATCCAATGACCTATAAGGAAGCAGTAACTTTAAGAGATGTTGCATTCTGGAAAGAGGGTATTAATGATGAAATGGATTCTATCATGTCGAATGGAACTTGGACACTAGTTGACTTACCTCCTGGGTTAAAGCCTATAGGTTGTAAATGGGTGTTTAGAAGGAAGTATAATTCTGATGGTTCTGTACAAACCTTCAAGGCTAGATTAAAGGATTTAAGCAAAAAGAAGGAGTAGACTATTTTGATACTTATGCTCCTGAGAAGTATAATTCTGATGGTTCTATACAAACCTTCAAGGCTAGATTAGTAGCTAAAGGATTTAAGCAGAAAGGAGTGGACTATTTTGATACTTATGCTCCTGTTGCTAGAATTACTTCTATTAGAATTTTGTTTGCCTTTTCATCTATATACCATATTTATATCCATCAAATGGATGTTACAACTAGATTTCTAAATGGTAATTTAGATGAAGAGATATACATGGAGCAACTAGAAGGGTTCGTTCTGCCAGGAAATAAGAATAAAGTGTGTAAGTTATTAAAATCCTTGTATGGTTTGAAACAAGCACCTGAGCAGTGGCAAAACATAGTGGGGGTTTTGCTCTTTACCAATCACATTAAGTTGAGAAAATCTTATCTAAATTCCAACATCTTGGTTTTAAAGATTTTAGTACTCCTAGCATTAAGTTGACTAGAAATCATGGAAGACCAGTGGCACAACTAGAGTATGCTTGTGCTATTGATTGTTTAATGTATTTAATGCATTGCACACGACCTAATATAGCATTTGCAATTTGTAAATTGAGTAGATTTAAAAGTTACCCTAGTGTATAACACTAAAAGGAATTACTAGAATTTTTGGATACATAAATAGAGCCATAGAACTTGGTTTGTTTTATAATGAAGAGCTGGGTACACCGATGCTAGTTGGATTACAAGTACAGGGAATAGCAAGTCTACATCATACTGGCTTTTTGCCCTCGGGGGTGGAGCTGTTTCATGGGCTTCTCAGAAACAGACTTGTATATCTCACTCTACTATGGAGTCCAAATTTGTAGCTCTAGCAGCTACAGGCAATGAGGCCGAATGGATACGGAATCTGTTGTTAGATATAGATCTATGGCCTAATCCTATGCCGCCTATCACAGTATATTGTGATAGTGAAGTCACTTTATCAAGGGCTTACAGTAGTACTTACAATCCTAAGTCCAGACATATAAGTCTTAGGCATGATTTTGTAAGACAACTAAATAGAGATGGTATCATTACAATCATCTATGTGAAGTCAAATAAAAATTTGGCTGACCCTTTAACCAAGAGTTTATCTCGAGAGTTGGTTAAAATAACTTATAGAGACATAGGATTAAAAATCATTCATTAGTAACCAATAATAGTAACCCAACTCATTACCGGTCCAAAGCTAGTCCCTGAATTTTAATGGGTAAGAACAAGTTATTAAATGTGACTTTTAGCAGTAATTTTGCATCTCTCAAGAATAATGAATAAATTAGTGTTGTCCGTTACGCTTAAAGAGGTTGAGTAAATCTCTTACTGAAGTTGTTTAAATGTTTTGTTAGTAACAGAGACGTAAGAGAACTTCACATATGTAAACGTAGAGTGCTGCCGCTTCTTAACAGAGTTATTTGGGTTTGCTCTCAAGAGCATTCATGAATCCAGGATCAAGCACATGGACATAAACATGCCGAGCGAGTTTGTATAATTCTTTACCCAAACAAGATATTATTATGCATATGATAATTCTGGAATAATCTCTACATCACTTGGTTTAAGGTCTAACCACCATGGACTTTGAGTTAGTTATACTCATGGAAGATTTAAGTTGAAAAACACCTCCTTGAAAACATAATTATAAGACCGAGTAGTAAATTTTTAGGAAATTTATGATGAAATAATCAAAGTAGAGGATTGTTGAGATTTAATCTCGAATCTCATCGGTGTTTGATTATTTAATTAACTTGAGTATTTGATTAACTTAAAATGGATTTCTACCTTTATATGAGAGACAACCATCACCTGCATGAAGTGGCAGGCATCTTCTTCTTCACGAAATGGCAGTCGTTTGTTTTGAATAGAAAGTGAAGCGGCAGCCATGAAGCGGTGCTATTTGCCACTCTTCATTCACCTGCTGAAATGATGAAGAGACACCGTTGGAGAAAAACAACGGATGAATCCGTTGTGAATTTGCTAACGGTTAATGAATGTAAAAATCATTACCATTGTGCTAAATTCTAGAAGAGGCATCACGGCTTCTTCCCTTGTGATCTCTAGGAGGTGTTTGTGTGCCCATATAAATACCTACATAGACAATTCAGCTTTGCATATACAAAAGTATTTTGTTTCTAAAAATTCAGAATACTCTCTTAATCTTCCAAAGTGTATCTATATTTGTTTCATAAAGATATTTTTGGAGATCTTCGATATTACTAATCGCAGTTCTTCTTAGGTTTTGTTGTATCCTGGGAACGGATTTGCATGTAATCCATTAACAAACTTTATCTTGAGTATGGGCAAATAACGTTCTAAAGAAAGTATCTTTAAATAGGCCTCAAAGCCTTTTTCGTTTCTATTTTCGAACAATTTTTCCCAACAAATATGCGTAGATAAACAGAGATATGGACCATCAATGCTAGCTATTATGGCTGCGAGAAGCTGTTCAAGAACTATGAACGAATGCAAGATAGTGAAAATGGTTACCAACCTGCAGTTCCTACCGCAAATTTAAAAAACATGATAGTGCATATTAATGGTATGGAAAGCGATCAACCCTCATATAAATTATAGTCTAATCACTAGTTACGAGTTCGAGGTTCCTATAGACTCCAGCTATAGCCAAATTAATTCTCAACCAAACTATAAATCGCAGCTTTCAACGTATCCCAGAAATATTGCTCATGGTTGAGTTTCATACAGTTTAAGTGTAATAAGCCTAGTTCTTCCTCCATCTCAGGGCTGACTTGCACAAAGTTAAGCAAGTAGAGAAAGCCTATGCTGTACTGACTCCGCTTTCAGTCGAAACAAGCACTCCACATGTTTGGCAGCATCTGAAGCAAAGAATCCATCTACTGGTGGACTCCTCCCATCAACTTCTGTCAGCAGCGTCACCATCCTTGCTGTCTCGCTTTCAATATCGTAGTACAAACACGGTTGTGTTGATGCGCCGATGCCATCCCATTTGAACAGGACCTCACTCGTATGAATGGTGCCTACGACACCGTCGAACCAGTGCTCTTGTAGCAAGATGCTGGCTTTTCTCCAGAGTTGCTCCGAGTAGTCTGTCAATATCCAAATTGCTTTGTTCGATCGGTCAACAAGTGTGAAATGATCCCCTACAGGCACCGCCTTACACGAATAACTTGCACCACCCGGGAATGGAATCATACGAAACTTCTCATTACCTACTTCGAAAGCCATAATAAGCCCGCCAAATGACCAATATATAACACCATTTACAAAACACGATCCCATGTAAAAGAAAGCTACCGGGTTTAAATTATGTCGATTGACCAATCCTTTGTCGATCCCAAGAGTCAGGACGAGGAGGTTCCAAGACGGAAAACCTTGCCCTGAAAAGAATGGCCCTTTATGCCCATCTGTCGGTTCCCGGCATCTATTATCAGAAGGGCTTTGTACGCATTGCTTGACGGATCAAACCCTAGAAAGTAACTTTCGTCAACCCAAATCTCTGTTCGCTTTGTTCCAGCAGTGATAGCTTTAATAACAAATTCGGCGAGTGGAAGTTGTATGATTTCTCTTGTGCTTGGATTGCATATGTAGTTGCCGCAACAGATTAAACCGTTAACCGATTGTAACCGGGCACTTCCAGTAATAAAAGGCAGTGTAACGCTGGGTCCTCCTTCGGGGTCTCGCAGGTACAATCTGCCAGAATGTTGTGGGCAATAGAGGAGGCTGGTTCCCCCTTGCCGGGTATGGGAACGAGTGCGGTGCGAGCCAATAAAGACTGGATCGTCTATTGTTGAGCGCCACCGCTTGGAAACACACCTGAATCTCAGCAAAGATTTGACACACAGTTCTCTGAGTACTTGCAAGATGATCTCCGGTGGAATTGCGCCCCCAAATTTCTTCCTTTTAACCATCCTGTACAGCTCTCTGTGTATAGCAGTGCAGGGCCGAAAGACTTGCTAGGGTCTCTTTCGACCGACAAAAGACGGCGGTGTGTTAGGTTTAGAGAATATATAGTGACCGAATTAAATTACTGAGCAAACCTTAATTGGGTTCACATAAAACCCTAGACTTGCTAGGGTCTATCTCAAATATTTTCTACCCCTATCCCTCAAACTCTTTGGTAATCATCCTATTTGAATTTTCAATGAGTTTGATTGCAAAATTATTGCGAAACTAAAAACAAGGCGAAAACCAACAAAATGCAACCACGAGCCCTTGAAAGAATGTTGTTCCACTATCCAGCCGTTACGGAACAATCAAAAGGATTTTTAATAAAAAGCATATGTGGCCATCAACCGCCGTCGAAAGGTCAAACTCAAAGGGCCCCACGTGCAAGTACCGTCAAAAGAGTTGAGTCACCAACGGAAAAGATTTAGTTAAGAGGTCGCAACAGAATGGACTCAACGTGCAAAGGCCATCTAAAAGTCATCAAAACAACATTGTTTGACAAAGCTGATTTTTAGTTTGGTTTTCGAAAAATAAAAATATATTTTATTTTTTTTAAAAAAAAAATAAGTAGATGTTTAGTAAAGCAATTTTTATTTTGAGTTTCTTTCCTTATTCTTTTTTTCCATTTCCTTAAAATATTATCTTCTTCTCCAACAAAACCCTCTAGCCACATCCACTGCGAGTCAACACCACCACCAAACTTGCACCCCCCCACCCCCTACCCCCCTTTATCAAGTCACACCCCCATATCAAACTAAATCATAACATCACCATCACATTAGGTGTGACTGGCGAAGCTGGTGGGCATGGTGGAGGTGACGACGATGGCTGCAATGTCTGATTTGAGTGACGACGGTTTGGCGGAGCAAATCTACAACGATGATTGTAGGGTGGAGCAGATCTGCAATGGTGCGTGGCGGCGCTGGTCGCGAGGGTGGTTGTGGGTGTGTGCGGTCAGTGCTGTTGGATCGTAACGTTGGCGGCAGTACCGAAGACTTCACTTTCGTGTTTGTCAAGGGAACAAACGTCCAAAAAGATCAAGAACAAAATCATAAATAATAACAAGTCTGATTATGAGTTCACCCCAGAATTCTCCTGCTAGCTTAAGTTAAAAGTTGTACCACAAAACCGCAATGTACCAAACCAGCAAACGAACATAAGAAACTAACTAGATCCTCGACATCCTCCTCCCTGGCATTCCATCCACCTCCCCTGCCATTGCCAAATCTGGATTTTTTGTTGAGGTTCCGAACTCAACTAGATGGGCCAAGTCGGGGTCTCCGTGGATTGTGAGGCGTTCTTGGGAGGGTTTAGAGGACGGGAATGATGCAAGAGTCGAGCCCATCTGCAGCCCATGCAACCAGATCCATCTATGCTACGGAGAAGATCAGAGATTTGGTTCTTCACCCACTAAATTGAATGTGCTTCAATGTTTTGCAAACTTTTGGATCCTAGCTCAAGTTCATCTCTAGTTTCGAGTGCAAAATGGTAACAATGGCTTTCTTAGAGCCCTTTTCGGTACTCACCTCTGTTTTTTAAATTTGTAAAACAATGTAGTATAAGGCATATTTTGTGGGATAAAACGATATCTGGTTGTGTATGGTGGCTTGTTTTAGAGATGATTTAGGAAAGATAGCACTCAAAC
This sequence comes from Escallonia herrerae, assembly GCA_033070095.1. Taxonomy (NCBI): domain Eukaryota; kingdom Viridiplantae; phylum Streptophyta; class Magnoliopsida; order Escalloniales; family Escalloniaceae; genus Escallonia; species Escallonia herrerae. The sequence goes on from JAVXUP010001317.1 coordinate 236,412, forward strand.
AATTGATTTTTGTGGAGGCAAAACAAGCTGCATTTTAGTCTATTACAATGAGAGCAGAGACACGGGACATGGACTTGTTTCTTCACTGGTTCATTCTCAAGTTCTTACACACTAATTTCAGCAATTGATTTTTGTGGAGGCAAAACAAGCTGCATTTCGATCTGTTACAATGAGAGCAGAGGCATCGGACGTGGACTTGTTTCTTCATTGGTTCATTCCCAAGTTCTTACACACTAATTTCAGCAATACACTACTGCTAGAACCTTCCTTTTACACTAATAGCAAGATAACATGTGGCCTACATGCATGCAATATACAAGCTAACTCAACTCATTTATCTCACAAAAGACACAACCATAGTTAACAAAGCCAACACACACTAAAAAATGACAGCACGTTGCTTCTTTGACCTACAAAACTCGAGTTTAATTTCTCCATTGTCAATTACTCGCCTTATGAAGTGGTGTTGGATAGCAATGTGTGTTGTACGACTACGGTAAATTGGGTTTTTCGCGCTAGCTATGGCTGATTTGTTGTCAACAAAATAGGTCTGTGCCTCTAGCTGTCTTCTCTCAACATCCTCTAAGATTCTCCGCAGCCAAATCGCTTGATAGGTCACCAATGATGCTGAAACATATTCAGCTTCTACAGAGGATTGAGCCACCGATTGTTGCTTCTTTGACACCCATGAAATTATGTCGAAAAGAGGTGGAAAATAGTAGTCCAAAGTTCTCTTCATATCACCAACACAACTACCCTTCTCTATCACAAAAGCTATAGGCTTGTATGTTTAGGATTTTTGTTTTCCAATTTAGTTTTTGTTTTGGATTAAATTACCCAAACATTGTTAAAAAATAGGAAAATTGCGTAAAATACCCTTGTGGTTTGGAGCAGTTGCAAAAAGACCCCTCTTGTTACTAAAATTGCATAAAAACATCTGTGATTACAAAGGTGTTGCACCATAAAATTTCCGTAACAGAATAGTAAAAATGTCGAAATTACCCTTCTATATAAATGAAAAGGGCACGCCCTTTCCATTTCTCTTTTCCTCTGATTTTCTCCTTCTCCACTAAATCATTGGATCTGGACATGCACGAAGGCCAGCTGCCTTGGATCGACAGCGGGTTCGCGACAGTGCAAGCATGGATCGATGGGGTTCGCGGCGGTGCAAGATATTGATTTGATTCATTACTCGAATTGCATAAATTCAGATCAAACCCTAGATCTGAATTTGTGCGATTAGGGTTCAAATCGGTTTGATTAGGGTTCAATTAAGTTTTTGTAGAACCCATATACATGAAAATTGTGTTCCTTCACTGCCCGCTGTTCTTACTTTATCGCCGAAAAGGTAAGGTTCTCGCCTGTGTGATTAAGTTTGGCGGTAATGTGATTGTGTGCACAAGTTGGCGGCGGCGAGGTTGGATGAAAAATAGGGTGGCGCCGGTTGTGGGTGGGTCAAATAGCAGACAGGGTGGTGTGTTACATTGGTGGAGCACGGTGACGAGGCTGGCGACTGCTAGGAGCACAGGGCCGGGGTGGTGGTGGCGCTGGTTGTGGGTGGCGTAGGTGGCAGACTGGGACAGTGGTAGTGAGGGTGGCGGCTAGGGTTAGGGTTAGGTTTAGGTTTTGGTGGAATTGGGAAGGGGAGGGTACTTTAGTCTTTTTAATATGTAGATTTTTTACTACACGCATTTTTCAAGAGCATGAAAGCACACTCCGTCAACTTGGACAATTTTTCTAACGGTTGCAACAAAATTAATACCACAGGTGTTTTTATGCAATTTTTGTAACAAGAGGGATTTTTTTGTTACTGCCCTAAACCACAGGGATATTTTACGTAATTTTCCTTAAAAAACTGAAAACATCTCAAAGTTGTTTTTAGCTTTTTCAAAACAAAATAACCCAATTTAAAAAAAATCAGATCTCTGAGACAATCAAATATCTGCTCCCCTACCTCCTAACCCCCCCTCCCTCTCTCTCTACAAACACCATCATAGCACAACCACAAGGAATCGGCCCTGCCACCGTACCACCACAAGGAACCATACCTTCTCCCCTCCCCCACCCCCTCTCTCTACAAACACCACCATGGAACCACCACAAGGAACCAGGCCCCGCCACCCCACCACCATAAGGAACCACATATCAACCACCATGGCCACCGCTAAACACCTCAGAACTCGTCTCCTCCGGCCATATTGTCACCACACAGCCACCACTCACCACAAAACCACCCTTGTAATGCCATCTACTTCTAATCACAACCCACAGCCAATGCCTAACCACCATAACACCGTTTTAAACAAGAATAACATAGATCTGATGGATGAAGAGATAGATATTACAGTGTATATGAGGAAATTTATGTTGTGCTGTGGAGATAGAAATTGCACCATAACACCTCAGATCTAACATTGTGGCGGATCTCATCTCACCTCAACCGTAGCTAACAAGACTTAAAGAGCCACCGATGAAGGATTGAACCAGCATAGTAGATCTGAAGGTTTAGTCTTTCTTTCATCCATTGCCGTTAGTGCAATAAGCTGCTCGATTTGATTTGGTGTGTTTATACCATCATTTACCACAACACCAACCAGCACATAGGAGGAAACTAGTGTTGGCCGCGGTGGATTTTGGGGTTTTGGGGCGGCAGTAGGTGGAGAGTCTCATTAGAAAGGGAAGAATAGTGAGGTTGTGTGGGCCATGTAACTGACATGTGAGACACTTTAAGGGTATTAGCCGATAAAGTTGTTATACAAAGCAAGATATTAGAGGTACACAAACAAGTCAAAAAAGTATCTAGAAAAAAATTGGTGAAAATAATAAAAGTACATAAAATAAAGACACAAAATTAAAATAGAAAATAGAAATTGTAAACTTACTTCAAATCGAAATTTTGAAATAATTGGTTCCATATTCAATCTTGTCTTCAATCTATCTTAGTGCCCTTTTCTAGAGATGTCAAAAGGGCTGGATGGCCCGCAGGCTGGCCCTGCCAGGCCCCTTTTTGGCCCGGGCTGGCTAGGCCCATATTTGGGCCCGGACTGGCCCTAACCCTTAAGGCTTGGGCCAGGGCCAGGCTGAATTAATTGAGAAACAGGCCCAGGCTCTAAAATGGCCCGTTTTTGGCCCGACCCGGCCCTCTTGGCCCAAAAACTGGCCCCCTTTTGGCCCTAAGGTAGGCCCTATTTCTGGCCCTTTTTTGGCCCTACACACAAGTCCTCTTTTGGCCTAATATCATTGTATATACACATTATTATATATAAGTGCGCGTGTCCAACGATGATCGAATGAGCAATGAATTTGAACATGAATTATGATGATCGTTCTTCCTTGGTGCAATAATCAAAGATAATTTTGATGTAAAACAAGAATTAGATTATAAAGATTACAATCGAACAGTGAGAAATCAAGAGCCTCCTTGAAGAGGCCTCAGCGGTCTTGGATAGGCCAAATTTATTTTTCAATATATACCAAACCGACTAATTCCACCCTCTTACATATAAATTAGTATTGGCACCGTGCGTAAAAAAATAAATGTTAAAATACATATAAAAAGCTAGTATTTATATTATTAAATAATAATAACAAAATAGATAGTAAAATAATAATATTATTTTCACATTTTTATGAGTTTTCAATCACTTTAAAAAATAATTGTCATTCTTTCAGCACCGAAAGAAGAAGTAAAATATCAAATAGTAGAAATAGTCTCTTTCAAATAGTAATAATTGATATGTGTTAAGATTTTATTAATAAAGCTCACCAAGAAGAGTATAAAAAGGTTTAACATATAATAAAAAATAAAATGAGAGACAAATAAATATGTATATACATACATGCATGTATATGTATATGACTTATAATGAAATAAGAAGATAAAGATTAGGTTCGTTAAATTTTGAATATTGGACATGCCTAGAGTATATGAAAGAAGAAATTTAAAATTTAGAGATGTAAATGAGAGAGAGAGAGAGAGAGAGAGCAATTTGCTTACATAATAACAAGAATCTTAGTCATAGTACTACATTACAATTTGCTTAAATAATAACAAGAAATTGTCATAATTCAAGTCTTTACTTTGAATAACAAGAAAAAGCAAAAAAAAAAAATAGGGCCCAGGCACGGCCCAAGCCCTGCCCTAGATATTGGGCCTAGGGCCAGGGCTTGGACTGGGCCCAGATTTCCCCTTCATCTAGCCCGGCCTGGTTTGCAGCCCCACTTGCCCAGCCCCTGCCCGGTTTCACGGCAGGCCCGATGGGCCCGGGGTGGGCGGGCCTAAGCCCGGCCCATTGACATCTTTACCCTTTTCGCTGCTCTAAAGTGAAAATGACTGGGGTTGTGCATAAATCTCGAGAGCAAACTTATTCATTCCACTTTATGTTGATGCATAAATCAATGAGAAGGCTTCGAGAATGACTACACTAGCCTTCTCATGGAATGACTACACTAAGCTCTTGGAATTTCGTTTAGTCCATACAAAGCCTTTTTCAATTTTCTCACTTTATTTGCTCCGCCTTTCACTGTGAAACCTTGAGGTTCACCACAAGAAAATATGTATTTTGCGACGGAGTTTTAGCGACGGAAGGTATTCCGTCGCTAAACATGTCATTAAGCGACGGAATATACCGTCGTTAAAACTCCGTTGCAAAATACTATTACCGACGGAAGACACCGTCGGTAAAAGTATTTTGCAACGGAGTTTTAACGGCGGACTTTTAGCGACGGAATTACCGTCGCTAAATATTTTTTATAAAATTAGTAATTTTGAGTTTTTTTTTAAAATTATTTAAACGACGGAATAAAACCGTCGCAAAAGTCTTTATAATAAGACATTCACCGACGGAGTTTTAGCGACAGTCTTATTCCGTCGCTAAAGCTCCTCCATTTAATTCCAGATCTGGTTTCTTTCTCTCTCCCCGTTCTCTCTCTGAAATTCTGCTCCCACCCACCCACCGCCGTTCTCACCTCCGGCGACCTTTCTCTACGGCGACCCAGCTCCGGCAACACTCCCGTCCCCCACCCGACGCCGCGCCACCAAGCCTTGCACTCCGGTCGTGCCACAAAGCCTCCACTGTCGCCGCGCAAGGAAACCCACCACTGCCGCCGCACCACCAACGCCGGCGCCGTCGTACCCACCTCGAGATTTGTAAGTCAATTGCCCTAAATTATCTGAATTTTTTGTTAATTTGTCTTCAATTTAGGTTCAATTTTTTGTTAATTTGTCTTTAATTTATCTGAATTATTTAGATTTGTATGTCAATTTAGGTTCAATGTTTTGTTAATTTGTCAATTGCCCTAAATTATCTGAATTATTTATGATGTCATTCACTTTGTTGTTCAGACGGATCTTGGCTTATTGAAGAACTTGAACTTGTTATCTCTAATTTTCCTTAATTCTTGATGAGGTAGGGAAGAAAACCATATTCGGTAGTTAGTCTGTAATACCGATATAGATCATGGTGACGCTGAAAGATCATAGATTATGGGCCATTGCATGACATCAGGATAAGAAAGCCTCTGTATTGTTTATTCAATTCAACCGACCACTAAATTGAAGTAATTGAACAATAATTGAACCCTAAGTAAATCCTAAATTGAATGCCCTAATTGAATAGAACCCTAAATTAAACTAATTGAACCCCTAATTAAACCCTAAATTGATTGCCCCAATCTAACCGAACCCTAATTGAACCCTAAATTGAATGCCTCAAATAAACCGAACCCTAAATTGAATCAATAGAGCCCCCTAATTGAACCCTAAATTGAAGTAATTGAATCCTAAATTGAATGCCCTAATTGAATCGAGGGTTCAATTAAACTAATTGAACCCCTAATTAAACCCTAAATTGATTGCCCCAATATAACCGAACCCTAAATTGATTGCCCCAATCTAACCGAACCCTAATTGAACCCTAAATTGAATGCCTCAAATCAACCGAACCCTAAATTGAATCAATAGAGCCCCCTAATTGAACCCTAAATTGAAGTAATTGAATCCTAAATTGAATGCCCTAATTGAATCGAACCCTAAATTAAACTAATTGAACCCCTAATTAAACCCTAAATTGATTGCCCCAATCTAACCGAACTCTAATTGAACCCTAAATTGAATGCCTCAAATCAACCGAACCCTAAATTGAATCAATAGAACCCCCTAATTGAACCCTAAATTGAATGCCCTAATTGAATCGAACCCTAATTTGAACTAATTGAACCCCTAATTAAACCCTAAATTGATTGCCCCAATCTAACCGAACCCTAATTGAACCCTAAATTGAATGCCCTAATCCAACCGAACCCTTAATTGAACTAATTGAACCATAAATTGAATGCCTCAAATCAACTGAACCCTAAATTGAATCAATAGAACCCCCAAATTGAACCCTAAATTGAAGTAATTGAACCCTAAATTGAATGCCCTAATACAATCGAACCCTAAATTGAAATAATTAAAGCGCATCGGATATGTGAATTTTGAACATTTTTTTTCCATTTGAACATTGATCATTTGTTTGATAATTTTAGGTTGTTAATTGTGCGTTTTAGAATTGTGATTATTGATCGATGATTTTAGGTTATTAACTGTGCATTTGAAGTAATTGCGATTATTAATTGATGATTTTAGATTGTTAATTGTGCATTGAGCATTTGAGATATTGAGATTATTGACGGAGGATGGGACCCAATTGGATTGAATGTGTGGTTTTTGTTAATTTTTATTGCATTGAGCATTTGAGAATTGAGAATTGAGGTTGTTGACGGAGGATGGGACCCAATTGGATTGAGATACCTGTTAGTTAGCGCAGACATGGACAGCACGTCTGATCGACGGTGTCCGACATTTAAAAAACAAATTAACGTATGCCGATGTGTCTGGAGGTGCGTGTCGGTGGGCGTCGGACACGTGTCCGGAGGCTTCGGACACGTGTCCAAAGGCGTCGGACACGTGTCGGTATGTGTCGGACACGTGTCCGGAGGTGTCAGACACGTATCGGACACCATATCGACACCCTATATGAGGTGTCGGAATTGAGATTGTTGACGGAGGATGGGACCCAATTGGATTGAGATACCTGTTAGTTAGCGCAGACACGGACAGCACGTCTGATCGACGGTGTCCGACATTTAAAAAACAAATTAACGTATGCCGATGTGTCTGGAGGTGCGTGTCGGTGAGCGTCAGACACGTGTCTGGAGGCTTCGGACACGTATCCAAAGGCGTCGGACACGTGTCGGTATGTGTCCGACACGTGTCCGGAGGTGTCAGACACGTATCGGACACCATATCGACACCCTATATGAGGTGTTGGAATTGAGGTTGTTGAATGTGCATTAAATTTAGGTTAGTTAGGTTAATGCGACATTTTTAGCATGCACCCCCTGGAATCTAATCGTGGCTCCAGCACTGGTTATAATTACCCCTAATTAGTCCTGATTAACAATATTTTAGTAAATCAATTAACCCTAATTAGCTCCAACGAGCCTAATTAGTTTTAATTAACCCTAAGAACCTGATGAAATTCAAATTAGCTGTAATTACCCCAAATTAGCCCAAATGAACCCAATTATGCGCATATTGATTGTAGTTAGCCTAATTAGTCATAATGTGCACTACTCGGCACCATCAAAACCCTAAGTAAGACTAAATAACCCTAATTAGTCCTAATCAACCCTAATTAGCTATAATTATTCGAAACTAGCCCTCATTAACATTAATTAGCCCTAACATAACCCAATTAAGCCTAATTAGCCCTAATTAGGACTAATCAGCACTACTCGGCACAATTAAACCCTAATTAGGACTACATAACTCTAATTAGCCATAATCAACCCTAGTCAGCTATAATTATCCGAAACTATCCCTCATTAACATTAATTAGCCCTAACATAACCCAATTAAGCCCAATTAGCCCTAATTAGGACTAATCATCACTACTCGGCACAATTAAACCCTAATTAGGATTAAATAACCCTAATTAGTCCTAATCAACCCTAATCAGCTATAATTAATAATCGTAATTAACCCTAATAACCCAGTTAGCCCTAATTAGCCCTTGTACATCCCATAATTACTCCATGTTGCCCAGAGATGGTTCAATTACTCGTTGTTTACAAACCCTGCCTTCTTTATATTAATTGTTGTTTTGAGAAGTCCATTGGCAACGAGATGGTTCAACTCGTTGCCAACGAGTTCTATTTAATGTGGAATTGGTAACATATGCAACGATCATTCTGTAGTTTTGATATTTCGGAAAGATTCTTGCATATCTTATCAATTTCTGAACACATGCATGCATAGAAACCCTTAGTTCCCGTTCAAAGGTACTCATTACAAAGTAATGCCTTGTAATGAGCCTTTGGATGTCCAGTTTGGACAGTTTGGAAAAGCTAATTGTTTATAAAACAGTATTTTGACTCATGCTTTATGTTCTATGTCGTGGATATTTGGTACACGTTCTCGTGTGTTTCTCTGGGTGCATACAGATCTGGTGTTCTAACATCCGTCAAACCTTCCTGAGCAAGGTTAGATGAATGTTAGAACACCTAATCGATGTGGTGTACTTGGAGAAATGCGGGGAGGTGCTGCCGAATTTTCCACAGACATCGGACTAAGCATGAGTTATTCACTGTTTTATAAACATGTGCTTTTCTGAATGGGATAGGACCACTACCTGTTCAAGAGTGGAGGGGAAATATGTAGACATGTTGTAACATTCATGCATTGATATTTACATCGGCAATGCCTAATCACTGGTCATTATTGAAGGTGGTATACAGTACGATAATTCAGTCGTCATGTCAGTCGATCGAAGTTGGATGAAAAGGAAGAATGCTGAAGATTTTGAGTGTCGCGTTGACGAATTTCTCGACTTCGCTTATGCGCATCCTGCACATGTTGACCTTGATAAGATAAGGTGTCCGTGCGGTAGATGTGAGTTGTTGCACTGGAGAAAAAGAATTGAAGTAAAATGGCATCTTCGTCGGTACGGTTTTATGGGTGGATACACAAGGTGGACGCAGCACGGGAAAACGATAGTATTGTCGTCCAACCTGGCTAGTCAAACTGAAGTTAGGGAGGAGGCACGATATGATTTCCGAGATATGATTATGGATGCTGGGCATGCTAATGTTGACTGGGGTAACGACAGTCCACAACCGCCGAACGAGGGGGCTCATCAGTTTTATGAGTTGTTGAGAGCTGCGGAAGAGCCGCTGTGGGATGGAGCTCCGAAACACACACGGCTGTCTGCGGTTAGTAGGTTATTACAGTTGAAATCAGACCACGGGCTGAGTGAGAAAGGTTTTAACGAGTTTGTTACCTTCATCAAAGAAATACTGCCCGAAAGTGAAAAGCTACCGCCGTCGTACTATGACGCGAAGAAGATGATGAGGAAACTTGGGTTGAGCTATGACTGGATAGATGCGTGCAATAACGATTGTGTATTATTCTGGAAAGAGAATAAGGATTTGTCATTATGTCCAGTATGTGATCATTCGAGGTACAAACCGGACAAAGGGAAGAAGAAAAACATTGCATGGAAGATATTGCGATATTTCCCGGTCACACCACGGCTTCAGAGAATGTACTACTCCTCCAATACAGCTGAACATATGAGGGCTCACCGTGAGACTCGCAGCAACGATGCCGATGTGCTGACACACCCAGCTGATGGAGAGGCGTGGAAGGAGTTTGACCGCAGGCATCCAGTCTTTGCTCAGGAAGTTCGGAATGTTAGACTTGGTCTGGCAACCGATGGGTTCAACCCTTTCGGTCAGTCTACCACGCCTTACTCCTGTTGGCCTGTTATTATTGTCCCTTACAACCTTCCACCAGGCATGTGCATGAAGAAGCCGTATATGTTCTTGTCGTTGCTTATTCCGGGGCCGAAGAGTCCCGGTAAGGACATAGATGTGTATTTAAGGCCGTTGATTGATGAGTTAAAACAATTATGGAATCATGGAGTCGAAACATATGATGCATCCCTTAAACAAAATTTTCAGATGAGGGCTGCTTTGATGTGGACTATACATGATTTCCCCGCATTGGGAATGACGTGTGGCTGGAGCACACATGGGAAGCTAGCATGCCCTGCTTGTATGGGCGTGAACCCCGGTCATACGTTAAAGCACGGCGGAAAGGCCTCGTGGTTCGGATGTCACCGTAAGCTTTTGCCACCGGGCCATCAGTTTCGTAGGCAGAAGGATAAATTTGACGGGACAATCGAGCGTGAGGTTGTCACACTGGACTACCCATCTGGTGAAGAAGTACTCTCACACCTGGAGGCACTTGATACTGACATACCACACGGTAAGGGTGTGCCGGATCGGAAGATTGCAGGGTTCGGGAAAGAGCACAACTGGAGAAAATTTTGTATCTTCTGGGAGTTAGCCTACTGGAGGACGCTATATTGAGAAGAACGTTTTTGATAATGTGTTCAACACAGTGATGAATGTCAAGGGCAAATCGAAAGATCACCTTAAAGCGAGAAGGGATCTACAACAGTTGGGTGTACGCCGTGAATTGCATCCTCGGACAGTCAGTGGGAGGACCATACTTCCGAAAGCACCTTACTGTCTAGACAAGAAACAAGTGGAGAAGGTCTGTCAGTGGGTTAAGAATTTGAAGCTTCCGGATGGGTTTGCGTCCAACATATCTCGTTGTTGCAATGTATCGGAATGCAAGTTCCAAGGGATGAAGAGTCACGACTGCCACGTATTCATGGAGAGATTCATTCCTATTGCCTTCCGGGGACTGTTGCCACGGGTTGTTTGCGAGACTTTGACTGAATTATCTCATTTCTTTCGAGATATATGCTCTTCTACGATCCGGGTGAGTAACATGGAAGTGCTTGAGAAGAACATTGTGGTGACGATTTGCAAGCTGGAGAAAATCTTCCCACCTTCGTTCTTTGATTCAATGGAGCATCTGCCTGTTCACTTGGCATATGAAGCTAAGATGGGTGGACCCGTGCAATATCGGTGGATGTATCCCTTCGAGAGGTAATCCTTAAATTGTTATAGTTGTTCGTTTACACTTAATGCGACATCTGTTATCATTGATATTCCACCTAACTCGATTCGCTAAACTTCTAGGTTCATGTTCCATTTAAAGAAAAAAGTCCGTAATAAGGCTCGGGTTGAAGGCTCAATTGCGGAGGCTTACGTAATGGAAGAACTTGTAAACTTTTGTAGTCAATATTTCGGGCCTAATGTTGGTACAAGGTTAAATCAACTAGGCCGAAATGACCCCGGATCAAGCACAAATTTGGAAGGGCAATTGTCAATATTCAAGCAGCCAGGGAGTCCGTTCGGCCGAACGTATACTCGATGGCTAACGGATGAAGAGTACAGTGCTGCAACAATATATGCCCTTCTAAATTGCGATGAAGTTTCGGCATTCGTTGAGTAAGTTAAAGTCTTAATTCACTTACATTGTTGTACATAATTGAAAGTGTGTGTTAAGTGAGTCAACTATATTGGTTTGCAGTGAGTTCGATGCGGAATCTTTAATCACTGATCCCGCTGGACTTGAATCTCATCGAAAATCACAATTTGTACAGTGGTTCAAAATTCGTGTAAGATTGTTTAACGAAATTATATTATGTGTTATATACAGTTCTGTGGCCAATTAGTATACTGATTTATCCTTAATTTTTACCGTCATCTACAATAGGTTCAGTCAATGGATAGACCAGTGGCCTCATGCTTGAAATTACTAGCTAGCCGAAGGCCCTAACAAACAAACATCCTGTTACGGAGGCTATATCATCAACGGGTTTAGGTTTAACGTAAAAGATGATGACCGAACAAAACAAACCCAAAACAGTGGAGTCTTGGTCAACGGCGACTGTTATGCCGAGAATTGCATGGATTTTTACGGAGAGCTAGATGAGATTGTTGAGCTAACATATCTGGGTTCCCAAAACCGCCTGGTAATGTTCAAGTGTACGTGGTTCGATGTCACATGCAGTAGAGGAATCCGTGTTAGCTCTCAAGGGATTGTAGATGTCAATGTCAAGTCAAGACTTGCATCAGACGAGCCCTTTGTGTTTGCTAGTCAAGCTGTACAAGTCTTTTACGCGGAGGACGTCGCCAATCCCAAATCTCATTGGTATACAACTATCAAGTCCAAGAAATTGCCCGTGACATATGACAGTGAGCTAGACTCCTTTCAAGCCGACCAACCACGTGTCTTGTTCCCTGTTGAGGTCAACAACGAGGAGGACGATCTTCCTCTTCCAACAACACTTCTTGTGGGAGAAGAAGTCGTAGATGATGACGCGGAAGATGTTGAAAGTGTTGGAGAT